>CAXIIO010000691.1:0-51930 GCA_964028335.1 Altica lythri | reverse complement strand
AAACTAGTTGGAATTTTGAATTTTTAAGAAAATTTTCTATCTTTAAATAGGTTCTAACTTTCTGTATGTTAATTAATAAACAAGTTACGAGGGATTTACAAATTTTAACAAAAATTTGGGATTTCCCCCGTATATTGAAAACTATAAAAGATATAAAAAGACTAATCGGAAATTTGTATTTCTGAGAAAATTTCCTATCTTTTGATAGGTTATAACTTTTTGTACGGTAATTAATAAAAAAGTTACGAGGGAATTTCAAATTTTAAAAAAAATTTTGTATTTCTCCCGTATATTGAAAACTATAAAAGATATAAAAAAACTAATTGGAATTTTGGAGTTCTAAAAAAGTTTCCTTTCTTTTGATAAGTTATAACTTTTTGTACGGTAATTAATAAAAAAGTTACGAGGGAATTACAAATTTTAACAAAAATTTTGTATTTCCCCCGTATATAAAAAACTATAAAAGATATGAAAAAACTAGTTGGAATTTTGAATTTTTAAGAAAATTTTCTATCTTTTAATAGGTTATAACTTTCTGTATGTTAATTAATAAACAAGTTACGAGGGATTTACAAATTTTAACAAAAATTTGGTATTTCCCCCGTATATTGAAAACTATAAAAGATATAAAAAGACTAATCGGAAATTTGTATTGCTGAGAAAATTTCCTATCTTTTGATAGGTTATAACTTTTTGTACGGTAAATAATAAAAAAGTTACGAGGGAATTACAAATTTTAACAAAAATTTTGTATTTCCCCCGTATATTGAAAACTATAAAAGATAAAAAAAAATTGATTGGAAATTTGGATTGCTGAGCAAATCTTCTTTCTTTTGATGAGTTACAACTTTTTGTACTTTAATTAAAAAAACAATTACGAGGGAATTACAAATTTTAACAAAAATTTGGTATTACCCCCGTATATTGAAAACTATAAAAGATATGAAAGAACTAATTGGAACTTTGGTTTTTAAGAATATTTCCTATCTTTTGATAGGTTATAACTTTTTGTACGTTAATTAATAAAAAAGTTACGAGGCAATTTCAAATTTTAACAAAAATTTTGTATTTCCCCCGTATATTGAAACCTACAAAAGATATAAAAAAAAATTATTGGATATTTGGATTGTTGAGAGAATTTCCTATCTTTTGATAGGTTATAACTTTTTGTACGGTAAATAATAAAAAAGTTACGAGGGAATTACAAATTTTAACAAAAATTTTGTATTTCCCCCGTATATTGAAAACTATAAAAGTTATAAAAAAAATAATTGGAATTTCGGAGTTCCAAAAAAATTTCCTTTCTTTTGATAAGTTATAACTTTTTGTACGGTAATTAATCAAAAAGTTACGAGGGAATTACAAATTTTCACAAAAATTTTGTATTTCCCCCGTATATTGAAAACTATAAAAGATAAAAAAAAATTAATTAGAAATTTGGATTGCTGAGCAAATTTCCTTCCTTTTGATAGGTTATAACTTTTTGTACGTTAATTAAAAAAACAGTTACGAGGGAATTACAAATTTTAACAAAAATTTTGTATTTCCCCCGTATATTGAAAACTATAAAAGATATAAAAAGACTAATCGGAAATTTGTATGGCTGAGAAAATTTCCTATCTTTTGATAGGTTATAACTTTTTGTACGGTAATTAATAAAAAAGTTACGAGGGAATTACAAATTTTAACAAAAATTTGGTATTTCCCCCGTATATTGAAAACTATAGAAGATATAAAAGAACTAATTGGAACTTTGGATTTTTAAGAATATTTCCTATCTTTTAATAGGTTATAACTTTTTGTACGTTAATTAATAAAAAAGTTACGAGGGATTTACAAATTTTAAAAAAAATTTTGTATTTCCCCCGTATATTGAAAACTATAAAAGATATAAAAAGACTACACAGAAATTTAGATTGCTAAAAAAATTTCCCATCTTCTAATAGGTTATAACTTTTTGTACGGTAAATTATAAAAAAGTTACGAGGGAATTACAAATTTTAACAAAAATTTTGTATTTCCCCCGTATATTGAAAACTACAAAAGATAAAAAAAAATTAATTAGAAATTTGGATTGCTGAGCAGATTTCCTTCCTTTTGATAGGTTATAACTTTTTGTACGTTAATTAAAAAAACAGTTACGAGGGAATTACAAATTTTAACAAAAATTTTGTATTTCCCCCGTATATTGAAAACTATAAAAGATATAAAAAGACTAATCGGAAATTTGTATGGCTGAGAAAATTTCCTATCTTTTGATAGGTTATAACTTTTTGTACGGTAAATAATAAAAAAGTTACGAGGGAATTACAAATTTTAACAAAAATTTTGTATTTCCCCCGTATATTGAAAACTATAAAAGATAAAAAAAAATTAATTGGAAATTTGGATTGCTGAGCAAATTTTCTTTCTTTTGATGAGTTACAACTTTTTGTACTTTAATTAAAAAAACAGTTACGAGGGAATTACAAATTTTAACAAAAATTTGGTATTACCCCCGTATATTGAAAACTATAAAAGATATGAAAGAACTAATTGGAACTTTGGTTTTTAAGAATATTTCCTATCTTTTGATAGGTTATAACTTTTTGTACGTTAATTAATAAAAAAGTTACGAGGGAATTTCAAATTTTAACAAAAATTTTGTATTTCCCCCGTATATTGAAACCTACAAAAGATATAAAAAAAAATTATTGGATATTTGGATTGTTGAGAGAATTTCCTATCTTTTGATAGGTTATAACTTTTTGTACGGTAAATAATAAAAAAGTTACGAGGGAATTACAAATTTTAACAAAAATTTTGTATTTCCCCCGTATATTGAAAACTATAAAAGTTATAAAAAAAATAATTGGAATTTCGGAGTTCCAAAAAAATTTCCTTTCTTTTGATAAGTTATAACTTTTTGTACGGTAATTAATCAAAAAGTTACGAGGGAATTACAAATTTTCACAAAAATTTTGTATTTCCCCCGTATATTGAAAACTATAAAAGATAAAAAAAAATTAATTAGAAATTTGGATTGCTGAGCAAATTTCCTTCCTTTTAATAGGTTATAACTTTTTGTACGTTAATTAAAAAAACAGTTACGAGGGAATTACAAATTTTAACAAAAATTTTGTATTTCCCCCGTATATTGAAAACTATAAAAGATATAAAAAGACTAATCGGAAATTTGTATGGCTGAGAAAATTTCCTATCTTTTGATAGGTTATAACTTTTTGTACGGTAATTAATAAAAAAGTTACGAGGGAATTACAAATTTTAACAAAAATTTGGTATTTCCCCCGTATATTGAAAACTATAGAAGATATAAAAGAACTAATTGGAACTTTGGATTTTTAAGAATATTTCCTATCTTTTAATAGGTTATAACTTTTTGTACGTTAATTAATAAAAAAGTTACGAGGGATTTACAAATTTAAAAAAAAAAAAAGTATTTCCCCCGTATATTGAAAACTATAAAAGATATAAAAAGACTACACGGAAATTTGGATTGCTAAAAAAATTTCCCATCTTCTAATAGGTTATAACTTTTTGTACGGTAAATTATAAAAAAGTTACGAGGGAATTACAAATTTTAACAAAAATTTTGTATTTCCCCCGTATATTGAAAACTACAAAAGATAAAAAAAAATTAATTAGAAATTTGGATTGCTGAGCAGATTTCCTTCCTTTTGATAGGTTATAACTTATGTACGGTAATTAATAAAAAAGTTACGAGGGAATTACAAATTTTAACAAAAATTTGGTATTTCCCCCGTATATTGAAAACTATAGAAGATATAAAAGAACTAATTGGAACTTTGGATTTTTAAGAATATTTCCTATCTTTTAATAGGTTATAACTTTTTGTACGTTAATTAATAAAAAAGTTACGAGGGATTTACAAATTTTAAAAAAAATTTTGTATTTCCCCCGTATATTGAAAACTATAAAAGATATAAAAAGACTACACGGAAATTTGGATTGCTAAAAAAATTTCCCATCTTCTAATAGGTTATAACTTTTTGTACGGTAAATTATAAAAAAGTTACGAGGGAATTACAAATTTTAACAAAAATTTTGTATTTCCCCCGTATATTGAAAACTACAAAAGATAAAAAAAAATTAATTAGAAATTTGGATTGCTGAGCAGATTTCCTTCCTTTTGATAGGTTATAACTTTTTGTACGTTAATTAAAAAAACAGTTACGAGGGAATTACAAATTTTAACAAAAATTTTGTATTTCCCCCGTATATTGAAAACTATAAAAGATATAAAAAGACTAATCGGAAATTTGTATGGCTGAGAAAATTTCCTATCTTTTGATAGGTTAAAACTTTTTGTACGGTAAATAATAAAAAAGTTACGAGGGAATTACAAATTTTAACAAAAATTTTGTATTTCCCCCGTATATTGAAAACTATAAAAGATAAAAAAAAATTAATTGGAAATTTGGATTGCTGAGCAAATTTTCTTTCTTTTGATGAGTTACAACTTTTTGTACTTTAATTAAAAAAACAGTTACGAGGGAATTACAAATTTTAACAAAAATTTGGTATTACCCCCGTATATTGAAAACTATAAAAGATATGAAAGAACTAATTGGAACTTTGGTTTTTAAGAATATTTTCTATCTTTTGATAGGTTATAGCTTTTTGTACGTTAATTAATAAAAAAGTTACGAGGGAATTTCAAATTTTAACAAAAATTTTGTATTTCCCCCTATATTGAAACCTACAAAAAATATAAAAAAAATTATTGGATATTTGGATTGTTGAGAGAATTTCCTATCTTTTGATAGGTTATAACTTTTTGTACGGTAAATAATAAAAAAGTTACGAGGGAATTGCAAATTTTAACAAAAATTTTGTATTTCCCCCGTATATTGAAAACTAAAAAAGTTATAAAAAAAATAATTGGAATTTCGGAGTTCCAAAAAAATTTCCTTTCTTTTGATAAGTTATAACTTTTTGTACGGTAATTAATCAAAAAGTTACGAGGGAATTACAAATTTTCACAAAAATTTTGTATTTCCCCCGTATATTGAAAACTATAAAAGATAAAAAAAAATTAATTAAAAATTTGGATTGCTGAGCAAATTTCCTTCCTTTTGATAGGTTATAACTTTTTGTACGTTAATTAAAAAAACAGTTACGAGGGAATTACAAATTTTAACAAAAATTTTGTATTTCCCCCGTATATTGAAAACTATAAAAGATATAAAAAGACTAATCGGAAATTTGTATGGCTGAGAAAATTTCCTATCTTTTGATAGGTTATAACTTTTTGTACGGTAATTAATAAAAAAGTTACGAGGGAATTACAAATTTTAACAAAAATTTGGTATTTCCCCCGTATATTGAAAACTATAGAAGATATAAAAGAACTAATTGGAACTTTGGATTTTTAAGAATATTTCCTATCTTTTAATAGGTTATAACTTTTTGTACGTTAATTAATAAAAAAGTTACGAGGGATTTACAAATTTTAAAAAAAAATTTGTATTTCCCCCGTATATTGAAAACTATAAAAGATATAAAAAGACTTCACGGAAATTTGGATTGCTAAAAAAATTTCCCATCTTCTAATAGGTTACAACTTTTTGTACGGTAAATTATAAAAAAGTTACGAGGGAATTACAAATTTTAACAAAAATTTTGTATTTCCCCCGTATATTGAAAACTACAAAAGATAAAAAAAAATTAATTAAAAATTTGGATTGCTGAGCAGATTTCCTTCCTTTTGATAGGTTATAACTTTTTGTACGGTAATTAATAAAAAAGTTACGAGGGAATTACAAATTTTAACAAAAATTTGGTATTTCCCCCGTATATTGAAAACTATAGAAGATATAAAAGAACTAATTGGAACTTTGGATTTTTAAGAATATTTCCTATCTTTTAATAGGTTATAACTTTTTGTACGTTAATTAATAAAAAAGTTACGAGGGAATTACAAATTTTAACAAAAATTTTGTATTTCCCCCGTATATTAAAAACTATAAAAGATATGAAAAAACTAGTTGGAATTTTGAATTTTTAAGAAAATTTTCTATCTTTTAATAGGTTATAACTTTCTGTATGTTAATTAATAAACAAGTTACGAGGGATTTACAAATTTTAACAAAAATTTGGTATTTCCCCCGTATATTGAAAACTATAAAAGATATAAAAAGACTAATCGGAAATTTGTATTGCTGAGAAAATTTCCTATCTTTTGATAGGTTATAACTTTTTGTACGGTAAATAATAAAAAAGTTACGAGGGAATTACAAATTTTAACAAAAATTTTGTATTTCCCCCGTATATTGAAAACTATAAAAGATAAAAAAAAATTAATTAGAAATTTGGATTGCTGAGCAAATTTTCTTTCTTTTGATGAGTTACAACTTTTTTTACTTTAATTAAAAAAACAGTTACGAGGGAATTACAAATTTTAACAAAAATTTGGTATTACCCCCGTATATTGAAAACTATAAAAGATATGAAAGAACTAATTGGAACTTTGGTTCTTAAGAATATCTCCTATCTTTTGATAGGTTATAACTTTTTGTACGTTAATTAATAAAAAAGTTACGAGGGAATTTCAAATTTTAACAAAAATTTTGTATTTCCCCCGTATATTGAAACCTACAAAAGATATAAAAAAAAATTATTGGATATTTGGATTGTTGAGAGAATTTCCTATCTTTTGGTAGGTTATAACTTTTTGTACGGTAAATAATAAAAAAGTTACGAGGGAATTACAAATTTTAACAAAAATTTTGTATTTCCCCCGTATATTGAAAACTATAAAAGTTATAAAAAAAATAATTGGAATTTCGGAGTTCCAAAAAAATTTCCTTTCTTTTGATAAGTTATACCTTTTTGTACGGTAATTAATCAAAAAGTTACGAGGGAATTACAAATTTTAACAAAAATTTGGTATTTCCCCCGTATATTGAAAACTATAGAAGATATGAAATAACTAATTGGAACTTTGGATTTTTAAGAAAATTTCCTATCTTTTGATAGGTTACAGCTTTCTGTACGTTAATTAATAAAAAAGTTACGAGGGATTTACAAATTTTAACAAAAATTTTGTATTTCCCCCGTATATTGAAAACTATAAAAGATATAAAAAGACTAATCGGAAATTTGGATTGCTAAAAAAATTTCCTATCTTTTAATAGGTTATAACTTTTTGTACGGTAATTAATAAAAAAGTTACGAGGGAATTTCAAATTTTAACAAAAATTTTGTATTTTCCCCGTATATTGAAAACCACAAAAGATATAAAAAAATTAATTGGATATTTGGATTGCTGAGCAAATTTCCTTCCTTTTAATAGGTTATAACTTTTTGTACGTTAATTAAAAAAACAGTTACGAGGGAATTACAAATTTTAACAAAAATTTTGTATTTCCCCCGTATATTGAAAACTATAAAAGATATAAAAAGACTAATCGGAAATTTGTATGGCTGAGAAAATTTCCTATCTTTTGATAGGTTATAACTTTTTGTACGGTAATTAATAAAAAAGTTACGAGGGAATTACAAATTTTAACAAAAATTTGGTATTTCCCCCGTATATTGAAAACTATAGAAGATATAAAAGAACTAATTGGAACTTTGGATTTTTAAGAATATTTCCTATCTTTTAATAGGTTATAACTTTTTGTACGTTAATTAATAAAAAAGTTACGAGGGATTTACAAATTTTAAAAAAAAATTTGTATTTCCCCCGTATATTGAAAACTATAAAAGATATAAAAAGACTACACGGAAATTTGGATTGCTAAAAAAATTTCCCATCTTCTAATAGGTTATAACTTTTTGTACGGTAAATTATAAAAAAGTTACGAGGGAATTACAAATTTTAACAAAAATTTTGTATTTCCCCCGTATATTGAAAACTACAAAAGATAAAAAAAAATTAATTAGAAATTTGGATTGCTGAGCAGATTTCCTTCCTTTTGATAGGTTATAACTTATGTACGGTAATTAATAAAAAAGTTACGAGGGAATTACAAATTTTAACAAAAATTTGGTATTTCCCCCGTATATTGAAAACTATAGAAGATATAAAAGAACTAATTGGAACTTTGGATTTTTAAGAATATTTCCTATCTTTTAATAGGTTATAACTTTTTGTACGTTAATTAATAAAAAAGTTACGAGGGATTTACAAATTTTAAAAAAAAATTTGTATTTCCCCCGTATATTGAAAACTATAAAAGATATAAAAAGACTACACGGAAATTTGGATTGCTAAAAAAATTTCCCATCTTCTAATAGGTTATAACTTTTTGTACGGTAAATTATAAAAAAGTTACGAGGGAATTACAAATTTTAACAAAAATTTTGTATTTCCCCCGTATATTGAAAACTACAAAAGATAAAAAAAAATTAATTAGAAATTTGGATTGCTGAGCAGATTTCCTTCCTTTTGATAGGTTATAACTTTTTGTACGTTAATTAAAAAAACAGTTACGAGGGAATTACAAATTTTAACAAAAATTTTGTATTTCCCCCGTATATTGAAAACTATAAAAGATATAAAAAGACTAATCGGAAATTTGTATGGCTGAGAAAATTTCCTATCTTTTGATAGGTTAAAACTTTTTGTACGGTAAATAATAAAAAAGTTACGAGGGAATTACAAATTTTAACAAAAATTTTGTATTTCCCCCGTATATTGAAAACTATAAAAGATAAAAAAAAATTAATTGGAAATTTGGATTGCTGAGCAAATTTTCTTTCTTTTGATGAGTTACAACTTTTTGTACTTTAATTAAAAAAACAGTTACGAGGGAATTACAAATTTTAACAAAAATTTGGTATTACCCCCGTATATTGAAAACTATAAAAGATATGAAAGAACTAATTGGAACTTTGGTTTTTAAGAATATTTTCTATCTTTTGATAGGTTATAGCTTTTTGTACGTTAATTAATAAAAAAGTTACGAGGGAATTTCAAATTTTAACAAAAATTTTGTATTTCCCCCTATATTGAAACCTACAAAAAATATAAAAAAAATTATTGGATATTTGAATTGTTGAGAGAATTTCCTATCTTTTGATAGGTTATAACTTTTTGTACGGTAAATAATAAAAAAGTTACGAGGGAATTACAAATTTTAACAAAAATTTTGTATTTCCCCCGTATATTGAAAACTAAAAAAGTTATAAAAAAAATAATTGGAATTTCGGAGTTCCAAAAAAATTTCCTTTCTTTTGATAAGTTATAACTTTTTGTACGGTAATTAATCAAAAAGTTACGAGGGAATTACAAATTTTCACAAAAATTTTGTATTTCCCCCGTATATTGAAAACTATAAAAGATAAAAAAAAATTAATTAAAAATTTGGATTGCTGAGCAAATTTCCTTCCTTTTGATAGGTTATAACTTTTTGTACGTTAATTAAAAAAACAGTTACGAGGGAATTACAAATTTTAACAAAAATTTTGTATTTCCCCCGTATATTGAAAACTATAAAAGATATAAAAAGACTAATCGGAAATTTGTATGGCTGAGAAAATTTCCTATCTTTTGATAGGTTATAACTTTTTGTACGGTAATTAATAAAAAAGTTACGAGGGAATTACAAATTTTAACAAAAATTTGGTATTTCCCCCGTATATTGAAAACTATAGAAGATATAAAAGAACTAATTGGAACTTTGGATTTTTAAGAATATTTCCTATCTTTTAATAGGTTATAACTTTTTGTACGTTAATTAATAAAAAAGTTACGAGGGATTTACAAATTTTAAAAAAAATTTTGTATTTCCCCCGTATATTGAAAACTATAAAAGATATAAAAAGACTTCACGGAAATTTGGATTGCTAAAAAAATTTCCCATCTTCTAATAGGTTATAACTTTTTGTACGGTAAATTATAAAAAAGTTACGAGGGAATTACAAATTTTAACAAAAATTTTGTATTTCCCCCGTATATTGAAAACTACAAAAGATAAAAAAAAATTAATTAAAAATTTGGATTGCTGAGCAGATTTCCTTCCTTTTGATAGGTTATAACTTTTTGTACGGTAATTAATAAAAAAGTTACGAGGGAATTACAAATTTTAACAAAAATTTGGTATTTCCCCCGTATATTGAAAACTATAGAAGATATAAAAGAACTAATTGGAACTTTGGATTTTTAAGAATATTTCCTATCTTTTAATAGGTTATAACTTTTTGTACGTTAATTAATAAAAAAGTTACGAGGGAATTACAAATTTTAACAAAAATTTTGTATTTCCCCCGTATATTAAAAACTATAAAAGATATGAAAAAACTAGTTGGAATTTTGAATTTTTAAGAAAATTTTCTATCTTTTAATAGGTTATAACTTTCTGTATGTTAATTAATAAACAAGTTACGAGGGATTTACAAATTTTAACAAAAATTTGGTATTTCCCCCGTATATTGAAAACTATAAAAGATATAAAAAGACTAATCGGAAATTTGTATTGCTGAGAAAATTTCCTATCTTTTGATAGGTTATAACTTTTTGTACGGTAAATAATAAAAAAGTTACGAGGGAATTACAAATTTTAACAAAAATTTTGTATTTCCCCCGTATATTGAAAACTATAAAAGATAAAAAAAAATTAATTAGAAATTTGGATTGCTGAGCAAATTTTCTTTCTTTTGATGAGTTACAACTTTTTTTACTTTAATTAAAAAAACAGTTACGAGGGAATTACAAATTTTAACAAAAATTTGGTATTACCCCCGTATATTGAAAACTATAAAAGATATGAAAGAACTAATTGGAACTTTGGTTCTTAAGAATATCTCCTATCTTTTGATAGGTTATAACTTTTTGTACGTTAATTAATAAAAAAGTTACGAGGGAATTTCAAATTTTAACAAAAATTTTGTATTTCCCCCGTATATTGAAACCTACAAAAGATATAAAAAAAAATTATTGGATATTTGGATTGTTGAGAGAATTTCCTATCTTTTGGTAGGTTATAACTTTTTGTACGGTAAATAATAAAAAAGTTACGAGGGAATTACAAATTTTAACAAAAATTTTGTATTTCCCCCGTATATTGAAAACTATAAAAGTTATAAAAAAAATAATTGGAATTTCGGAGTTCCAAAAAAATTTCCTTTCTTTTGATAAGTTATACCTTTTTGTACGGTAATTAATCAAAAAGTTACGAGGGAATTACAAATTTTAACAAAAATTTGGTATTTCCCCCGTATATTGAAAACTATAGAAGATATGAAATAACTAATTGGAACTTTGGATTTTTAAGAAAATTTCCTATCTTTTGATAGGTTACAGCTTTCTGTACGTTAATTAATAAAAAAGTTACGAGGGATTTACAAATTTTAACAAAAATTTTGTATTTCCCCCGTATATTGAAAACTATAAAAGATATAAAAAGACTAATCGGAAATTTGGATTGCTAAAAAAATTTCCTATCTTTTAATAGGTTATAACTTTTTGTACGGTAATTAATAAAAAAGTTACGAGGGAATTTCAAATTTTAACAAAAATTTTGTATTTTCCCCGTATATTGAAAACCACAAAAGATATAAAAAAATTAATTGGATATTTGGATTGTTGAGAGAATTTCCTATCTTTTGATAGGTTATAACTTTTTGTACGGTAAATAATAAAAAAGTTACGAGGGAATTACAAATTTTATCAAAAATTTTGTATTTCCCCCGTATATTGAAAACTATAAAAGATATAAAAAAATTAATTGAAAATTTGGATTCTTAAGAAAATTTCCTATCTTTTGATAGGTTATAACTTTTTGTACGGTAATTAATAAAAAAGTTACGAGGGAATTACAAATTTTAACAAAAATTTGGTATTTCCCCCGTATATTGAAAACTATAAAAGATATAAAAAAAATAATTGGAATTTTGGAGTTATAAAAAAATTTCCTTTCTTTTGATAAGTTATAATTTTTTGTACGGTAATTAATAAAAAAGTTAAGAGGGAATTACAAAATTTAACAAAAATTTTGTATTTCCCCCGTATATTAAAAACTATAAAAGATATGAAAAAACTAGTTGGAATTTTGAATTTTTAAGAAAATTTTCTATCTTTAAATAGGTTCTAACTTTCTGTATGTTAATTAATAAACAAGTTACGAGGGATTTACAAATTTTAACAAAAATTTGGGATTTCCCCCGTATATTGAAAACTATACAAGATATAAAAAGACTAATCGGAAATTTGTATTTCTGAGAAAATTTCCTATCTTTTGATAGGTTATAACTTTTTGTACGGTAATTAATAAAAAAGTTACGAGGGAATTTCAAATTTTAAAAAAAAATTTGTATTTCTCCCGTATATTGAAAACTATAAAAGATATAAAAAAAATAATTGGAATTTTGGAGTTCTAAAAAAGTTTCCTTTCTTTTGATAAGTTATAACTTTTTGTACGGTAATTAATAAAAAAGTTACGAGGGAATTACAAATTTTAACAAAAATTTTGTATTTCCCCCGTATATTAAAAACTATAAAAGATATGAAAAAACTAGTTGGAATTTTGAATTTTTAAGAAAATTTTCTATCTTTTAATAGGTTATAACTTTCTGTATGTTAATTAATAAACAAGTTACGAGGGATTTACAAATTTTAACAAAAATTTGGTATTTCCCCCGTATATTGAAAACTATAAAAGATATAAAAAGACTAATCGGAAATTTGTATTGCTGAGAAAATTTCCTATCTTTTGATAGGTTATAACTTTTTGTACGGTAAATAATTAAAAAGTTACGAGGGAATTACAAATTTTAACAAAAATTTTGTATTTCCCCCGTATATTAAAAACTATAAAAGATAAAAAAAAATTAATTAGAAATTTGGATTGCTGAGCAAATTTTCTTTCTTTTGATGAGTTACAACTTTTTGTACTTTAATTAAAAAAACAGTTACGAGGGAATTACAAATTTTAACAAAAATTTGGTATTACCCCCGTATATTGAAAACTATAAAAGATATGAAAGAACTAATTGGAACTTTGGTTTTTAAGAATATTTCCTATCTTTTGATAGGTTATAACTTTTTGTACGTTAATTAATAAAAAAGTTACGAGGGAATTTCAAATTTTAACAAAAATTTTGTGTTTCCCCCGTATATTGAAACCTACAAAAGATATAAAAAAAAATTATTGGATATTTGGATTGTTGAGAGAATTTCCTATCTTTTGATAGGTTATAACTTTTTGTACGGTAAATAATAAAAAAGTTACGAGGGAATTACAAATTTTAACAAAAATTTTGTATTTCCCCCGTATATTGAAAACTATAAAAGTTATAAAAAAAATAATTGGAATTTCGGAGTTCCAAAAAAATTTCCTTTCTTTTGATAAGTTATAACTTTTTGTACGGTAATTAATCAAAAAGTTACGAGGGAATTACAAATTTTCACAAAAATTTTGTATTTCCCCCGTATATTGAAAACTATAAAAGATAAAAAAAAATTAATTAGAAATTTGGATTGCTGAGCAAATTTCCTTCCTTTTGATAGGTTATAACTTTTTGTACGGTAATTAATAAAAAAGTTACGAGGGAATTACAAATTTTAACAAAAATTTGGTATTTCCCCCGTATATTGAAAACTATAGAAGATATAAAAGAACTAATTGGAACTTTGGATTTTTAAGAATATTTCCTATCTTTTAATAGGTTATAACTTTTTGTACGTTAATTAATAAAAAAGTTACGAGGGATTTACAAATTTTAAAAAAAATTTTGTATTTCCCCCGTATATTGAAAACTATAAAAGATATAAAAAGACTACACGGAAATTTGGATTGCTAAAAAAATTTCCCATCTTCTAATAGGTTATAACTTTTTGTACGGTAAATTATAAAAAAGTTACGAGGGAATTACAAATTTTAACAAAAATTTTGTATTTCCCCCGTATATTGAAAACTACAAAAGATAAAAAAAAATTAATTAGAAATTTGGATTGCTGAGCAAATTTCCTTCCTTTTGATAGGTTATAACTTTTTGTACGTTAATTAAAAAAACAGTTACGAGGGAATTACAAATTTTAACAAAAATTTTGTATTTCCCCCGTATATTGAAAACTATAAAAGATATAAAAAGACTAATCGGAAATTTGTATGGCTGAGAAAATTTCCTATCTTTTGATAGGTTATAACTTTTTGTACGGTAATTAATAAAAAAGTTACGAGGGAATTACAAATTTTAACAAAAATTTGGTGTTTCTCCCGTATATTGAAAACTATAGAAGATATAAAAAGACTAATCGGAAATTTGTATTGCTGAGAAAATTTCCTATCTTTTGATAGGTTATAACTTTTTGTACGGTAATTAATAAAAAAGTTACGAGGGAATTACAAATTTTAACAAAAATTTGGTATTTCCCCCGTATATTGAAAACTATAAAAGATATAAAAAAACTAGTTGGAATTTTGAATTTTGAAGAAAATTTTCTATCTTTTAATAGGTTAAAACTTTCTGTATGTTAATTAATAAACAAGTTACGAGGTATTTACAAATTTTAACAAAAATTTGGTATTTCCCCCGTATATTGAAAACTATAAAAGGTATAAAAAGACTAATCGGAAATTTGTATTGCTGAGAAAATTTCCTATCTTTTGATAGGTTATAACTTTTTGTACGGTAATTAATAAAAAAGTTACGAGGGAATTTCAAATTTTAACAAAAATTTTGTATTTCCCCTCTATATTGAAAACTTTAAAAGATATAAAAAAATTAATTGGATATTTGGATTGTTGAGAGAATTTCCTATCTTTTGATGGGTTATAACTTTTTGTACGGTAAATAATAAAAAAGTTACGAGGGAATTACAAATTTTAACAAAAATTTTGTATTTCCCCCGTATATTGAAAACTATAAAAGATAAAAAAAAATTAATTAGAAATTTGGACTACTGAGCAAATTTCCTTTCTTTTGATAGGTTATAACTTTTTGTACGTTAATTAAAAAAACAGTTACGAGGGAATTACAAATTTTAACAAAAATTTTGTATTTCCCCCGTATATGGAAAACTATAAAAGATATAAAGACTAATCGGAAATTTGTATGGCTGAGAAAATTTCCTATCTTTTAATAGGTTATAACTTTTTGTACGGTAATTAATAAAAAAGTTACGAGGGAATTACAAATTTTAACAAAAATTTGGTATTTCCCCCGTATATTAAAAACTTCAGAAGATATGAAAAAACTAATTGGAAATTTGGATTGCTAAAAAAATTTTCTATCTTTTAATAGGTTATAACTTTTTGTACGGTAATTAATAAAAAAGTTACGAGAAAATTACAAATTTTAACAAAAATTTTGTATTTCCCCCGTATATTGAAAACTATAAAAGATAAAAAAAAAATAATTAGAAATTTGGATTGCTGAGCAAATTTTCTTTCTTTTAATAGGTTATAACTTTTTGTACGTTAATTAAAAAAACAGTTACGAGGGAATTACAAATTTTAACAAAAATTTTGTATTTCCCCCGTATATTGAAAACTATAAAAGATATAAAAAGACTAATCGAAAATTTGTATGGCTGAGAAAATTTGCTATCTTTTGATAGGTTATAACTTTTTGTACGGTAATTAATAAAAAAGTTACGAGGGAATTACAAATTTTAACAAAAATTTGGTATTTCCCCCGTATATTGAAAACTATAGAAGATATGAAAGAACTAATTGGAACTTTGGATTTTTAAAAATATTTCCTATCTTTTGATAGGTTATAATTTTTTGTACGTTAATTATTAAAAAAGTTACGAGGGATTTACAAATTTTAACAAAAATTTTGTATTTCCCCCGTTTTTTAAAAACGATAAAAGATATAAAAAAACTAATTGGAATTTTGAATTTTAAGAAAATTTTCTATCTTTTGATAGGTTCCAACTTTCTGTACGCTAATTAATAAAAAAGTTACGAGGGATGTACAAATTTTAACAAAAATTTGGTATTTCCCCTGTTTTTTGAAAACTTTAAAAGATATAAAAAAAAATAATTAAAATTTTGGATTTTTAAAAAAATTTCCTTTCTTTTGATAGGTTATAACTTTTTGTACGGTAATTAATAGAAAAGTTACGAGAGAATTTCAAATTTTAACAAAAATTTTGTATTTCCCCCGTATATTGAAAACTATAAAAGATATAAAAAAATTAATTGGACATTTGGATTGTTGAGAGAATTTCCTATCTTTTGATAGGTTATAATTTTTTGTACGGTAAATAATAAAAAAGTTACGAGGGAATTACAAATTTTAACAAAAATTTGGTATTTCCCCCGTATATTGAAAACTATAGAAGATATGAAAGAACTAATTGGAATTTTGGATTTTTAATAAAATTTCCTTTTTTTCGATAGATTATAACTTTTTGTACGTTAATTAAGAAAAAAGTTACGAGGGATTTACAAATTTTAACAAAAATTTTGTATTTCCCCCGTATATTCAAAACTATAAAAGATATAAAAAGACTAATCGGAAATTTGGATTGCTAAAAAAATATCCTATCTTTTAATAGGTTATAACTTTTTGTACGGTAATTAATAGAAAAGTTACGAGAGAATTTCAAATTTTAACAAAAATTTTGTATTTCCCCCGTATATTGAAAACTACAAAAGATATAAAAAAATTAATTGGACATTTGGATTGTTGAGAGAATTTTCTATCTTTTGATAGGTTCCAACTTTCTGTACGCTAATTAATAAAAAAGTTACGAGGGATGTACAAATTTTAACAAAAATTTGGTATTTCCCCTGTTTTTTGAAAACTTTAAAAGATATAAAAAAAAATAATTAAAATTTTGGATTTTTAAACAAATTTCCTTTCTTTTGATAGGTTATAACTTTTTGTACGGTAATTAATAGAAAAGTTACGAGAGAATTTCAAATTTTAACAAAAATTTTGTATTTCCCCCGTATATTGAAAACTATAAAAGATATAAAAAAATTATTTGAATATTTGGATTGTTGAGAGAATTTCCTTTCTTTTGATAGGTTGTAACTTTTTGTACGGTAAATAATAAAAAAGTTACGAGGGAATTACAAATTTTAACAAAAAATTTGTATTTCCCCCGTATATTGAAATCTATAAAAGATAAAAAAAAATATTAAGAAATTTGGATTGCTAAGCAAATTTCCTTTCTTTTGATAGGTTATAACTTTTTGTACGTTAATTAAAAAAACAGTTACGAGGGAATTACAAATTTTAACAAAAATTTTGTATTTCCCCCGTATATTGAAAACTATAAAAGATAAAAAAAAATTAATTAGAAATTTGGATTGCTGAGCAAATTTCCTTTCTTTTGATAGGTTATAACTTTTTGTACGTTAATTAAAAAACAGTTACGAGGGAATTACAAATTTTAACAAAAATTTTGTATTTCCCCCGTATATTGAAAACTATAAAAGGTATAAAAAGACTAATCGTAAATTTGTATGGCTGAGAAAATTTCCTATCTTTTCATAGGTTATAACTTTTTGTACGGTAATTAATAAAAAAGTTACGAGGGAATTTTAAATTTTAACAAAAATTTTGTATTTCCCCCGTGTATTGAAACCTACAAAAGATATAAAAAAAAATTATTGGATATTTGGATTGTTGAGAGAATTTCCTATCTTTTAATAGGTTATAACTTTTTGTACGGTAAATAATAAAAAAGTCACGAGGGAATTACAAATTTTAACAAAAATTTGGTATTTCCCCCGTATATTGAAAACTATAGAAGATATGAAATAACTAATTGGAACTTTGAATTTTTTTAGAAAATTTCCAATTTTTTGATAGGTTACAGCTTTCTGTACGTTAATTAATAAAAAAGTTACGAGGGATTTACAAATTTTAACAAAAATTTTGTATTTCCCCCGTATATTGAAAACTATAAAAGATATAAAAAGACTAATCGGAAATTTGGATTGCTAAAAAAATTTCCTATCTTTTAATAGGTTATAACTTTTTGTACGGTAATTAATAAAAAAGTTACGAGGCAATTTCAAATTTTAACAAAAATTTTGTATTTTCCCCGTATATTGAAAACCACAAAAGATAAAAAAAAAATTAATTGGATATTTGGATTGTTGAGAGAATTTCCTATCTTTTGATAGGTTATAACTTTTTGTACGGTAAATAATAAAAAAGTTACGAGGGAATTACAAATTTTATCAAAAATTTTGTATTTCCCCCGTATATTGAAAACTATAAAAGATATAAAAAAATTAATTGAAAATTTGGATTCTTAAGAAAATTTCCTATCTTTTGATAGGTTATAACTTTTTGTACGGTAATTAATAAAAAAGTTACGAGGGAATTTCAAATTTTAAAAAAAATTTTGTATTTCTCCCGTATATTGAAAACTATAAAAGATATAAAAAAACTAATTGGAATTTTGGAGTTCTAAAAAAGTTTCCTTTCTTTTGATAAGTTATAACTTTTTGTACGGTAATTAATAAAAAAGTTACGAGGGAATTACAAATTTTAACAAAAATTTTGTATTTCCCCCGTATATAAAAAACTATAAAAGATATGAAAAAACTAGTTGGAATTTTGAATTTTTAAGAAAATTTTCTATCTTTTAATAGGTTATAACTTTCTGTATGTTAATTAATAAACAAGTTACGAGGGATTTACAAATTTTAACAAAAATTTGGTATTTCCCCCGTATATTGAAAACTATAAAAGATATAAAAAGACTAATCGGAAATTTGTATTGCTGAGAAAATTTCCTATCTTTTGATAGGTTATAACTTTTTGTACGGTAAATAATAAAAAAGTTACGAGGGAATTACAAATTTTAACAAAAATTTTGTATTTCCCCCGTATATTGAAAACTATAAAAGATAAAAAAAAATTGATTGGAAATTTGGATTGCTGAGCAAATTTTCTTTCTTTTGATGAGTTACAACTTTTTGTACTTTAATTAAAAAAACAGTTACGAGGGAATTACAAATTTTAACAAAAATTTGGTATTACCCCCGTATATTGAAAACTATAAAAGATATAAAAGAACTAATTGAAACTTTGGTTTTTAAGAATATTTCCTATCTTTTGATAGGTTATAACTTTTTGTACGTTAATTAATAAAAAAGTTACGAGGGAATTTAAAATTTTAACAAAAATTTTGTATTTCCCCCGTATATTGAAACCTACAAAAGATATAAAAAAAAATTATTGGATATTTGGATTGTTGAGAGAATTTCCTATCTTTTGATAGGTTATAACTTTTTGTACGGTAAATAATAAAAAAGTTACGAGGGAATTACAAATTTTAACAAAAATTTTGTATTTCCCCCGTATATTGAAAACTATAAAAGTTATAAAAAAAATAATTGGAATTTCGGAGTTCCAAAAAAATTTCCTTTCTTTTGATAAGTTATAACTTTTTGTACGGTAATTAATCAAAAAGTTACGAGGGAATTACAAATTTTCACAAAAATTTTGTATTTCCCCCGTATATTGAAAACTATAAAAGATAAAAAAAAATTAATTAGAAATTTGGATTGCTGAGCAAATTTCCTTCCTTTTGATAGGTTATAACTTTTTGTACGTTAATTAAAAAAACAGTTACGAGGGAATTACAAATTTTAACAAAAATTTTGTATTTCCCCCGTATATTGAAAACTATAAAAGATATAAAAAGACTAATCGGAAATTTGTATGGCTGAGAAAATTTCCTATCTTTTGATAGGTTATAACTTTTTGTACGGTAATTAATAAAAAAGTTACGAGGGAATTACAAATTTTAACAAAAATTTGGTATTTCCCCCGTATATTGAAAACTATAGAAGATATAAAAGAACTAATTGGAACTTTGGATTTTTAAGAATATTTCCTATCTTTTAATAGGTTATAACTTTTTGTACGTTAATTAATAAAAAAGTTACGAGGGATTTACAAATTTTAAAAAAAATTTTGTATTTCCCCCGTATATTGAAAACTATAAAAGATATAAAAAGACTACACAGAAATTTGGATTGCTAAAAAAATTTCCCATCTTCTAATAGGTTATAACTTTTTGTACGGTAAATTATAAAAAAGTTACGAGGGAATTACAAATTTTAACAAAAATTTTGTATTTCCCCCGTATATTGAAAACTACAAAAGATAAAAAAAAATTAATTAGAAATTTGGATTGCTGAGCAGATTTCCTTCCTTTTGATAGGTTATAACTTTTTGTACGTTAATTAAAAAAACAGTTACGAGGGAATTACAAATTTTAACAAAAATTTTGTATTTCCCCCGTATATTGAAAACTATAAAAGATATAAAAAGACTAATCGGAAATTTGTATGGCTAAGAAAATTTCCTATCTTTTGATAGGTTATAACTTTTTGTACGGTAAATAATAAAAAAGTTACGAGGGAATTACAAATTTTAACAAAAATTTTGTATTTCCCCCGTATATTGAAAACTATAAAAGGTATAAAAAGACTAATCGTAAATTTGTATGGCTGAGAAAATTTCCTATCTTTTCATAGGTTATAACTTTTTGTACGGTAATTAATAAAAAAGTTACGAGGGAATTTTAAATTTTAACAAAAATTTTGTATTTCCCCCGTGTATTGAAACCTACAAAAGATATAAAAAAAAATTATTGGATATTTGGATTGTTGAGAGAATTTCCTATCTTTTAATAGGTTATAACTTTTTGTACGGTAAATAATAAAAAAGTCACGAGGGAATTACAAATTTTAACAAAAATTTGGTATTTCCCCCGTATATTGAAAACTATAGAAGATATGAAATAACTAATTGGAACTTTGAATTTTTTTAGAAAATTTCCAATTTTTTGATAGGTTACAGCTTTCTGTACGTTAATTAATAAAAAAGTTACGAGGGATTTACAAATTTTAACAAAAATTTTGTATTTCCCCCGTATATTGAAAACTATAAAAGATATAAAAAGACTAATCGGAAATTTGGATTGCTAAAAAAATTTCCTATCTTTTAATAGGTTATAACTTTTTGTACGGTAATTAATAAAAAAGTTACGAGGGAATTTCAAATTTTAACAAAAATTTTGTATTTTCCCCGTATATTGAAAACCACAAAAGATAAAAAAAAATTAATTGGATATTTGGATTGTTGAGAGAATTTCCTATCTTTTGATAGGTTATAACTTTTTGTACGGTAAATAATAAAAAAGTTACGAGGGAATTACAAATTTTATCAAAATTTTGTATTTCCCCCGTATATTGAAAACTATAAAAGATATAAAAAAATTAATTGAAAATTTGGATTCTTAAGAAAATTTCCTATCTTTTGATAGGTTATAACTTTTTGTACGGTAATTAATAAAAAAGTTACGAGGTAATTTCAAATTTTAAAAAAAATTTTGTATTTCTCCCGTATATTGAAAACTATAAAAGATATAAAAAAACTAATTGGAATTTTGGAGTTCTAAAAAAGTTTCCTTTCTTTTGATAAGTTATAACTTTTTGTACGGTAATTAATAAAAAAGTTACGAGGGAATTACAAATTTTAACAAAAATTTTGTATTTCCCCCGTATATAAAAAACTATAAAAGATATGAAAAAACTAGTTGGAATTTTGAATTTTTAAGAAAATTTTCTATCTTTTAATAGGTTATAACTTTCTGTATGTTAATTAATAAACAAGTTACGAGGGATTTACAAATTTTAACAAAAATTTGGTATTTCCCCCGTATATTGAAAACTATAAAAGATATAAAAAGACTAATCGGAAATTTGTATTGCTGAGAAAATTTCCTATCTTTTGATAGGTTATAACTTTTTGTACGGTAAATAATAAAAAAGTTACGAGGGAATTACAAATTTTAACAAAAATTTTGTATTTCCCCCGTATATTGAAAACTATAAAAGATAAAAAAAAATTGATTGGAAATTTGGATTGCTGAGCAAATTTTCTTTCTTTTGATGAGTTACAACTTTTTGTACTTTAATTAAAAAAACAGTTACGAGGGAATTACAAATTTTAACAAAAATTTGGTATTACCCCCGTATATTGAAAACTATAAAAGATATAAAAGAACTAATTGAAACTTTGGTTTTTAAGAATATTTCCTATCTTTTGATAGGTTATAACTTTTTGTACGTTAATTAATAAAAAAGTTACGAGGGAATTTAAAATTTTAACAAAAATTTTGTATTTCCCCCGTATATTGAAACCTACAAAAGATATAAAAAAAAATTATTGGATATTTGGATTGTTGAGAGAATTTCCTATCTTTTGATAGGTTATAACTTTTTGTACGGTAAATAATAAAAAAGTTACGAGGGAATTACAAATTTTAACAAAAATTTTGTATTTCCCCCGTATATTGAAAACTATAAAAGTTATAAAAAAAATAATTGGAATTTCGGAGTTCCAAAAAAATTTCCTTTCTTTTGATAAGTTATAACTTTTTGTACGGTAATTAATCAAAAAGTTACGAGGGAATTACAAATTTTCACAAAAATTTTGTATTTCCCCCGTATATTGAAAACTATAAAAGATAAAAAAAAATTAATTAGAAATTTGGATTGCTGAGCAAATTTCCTTCCTTTTGATAGGTTATAACTTTTTGTACGTTAATTAAAAAAACAGTTACGAGGGAATTACAAATTTTAACAAAAATTTTGTATTTCCCCCGTATATTGAAAACTATAAAAGATATAAAAAGACTAATCGGAAATTTGTATGGCTGAGAAAATTTCCTATCTTTTGATAGGTTATAACTTTTTGTACGGTAATTAATAAAAAAGTTACGAGGGAATTACAAATTTTAACAAAAATTTGGTATTTCCCCCGTATATTGAAAACTATAGAAGATATAAAAGAACTAATTGGAACTTTGGATTTTTAAGAATATTTCCTATCTTTTAATAGGTTATAACTTTTTGTACGTTAATTAATAAAAAAGTTACGAGGGATTTACAAATTTTAAAAAAAATTTTGTATTTCCCCCGTATATTGAAAACTATAAAAGATATAAAAAGACTACACAGAAATTTGGATTGCTAAAAAAATTTCCCATCTTCTAATAGGTTATAACTTTTTGTACGGTAAATTATAAAAAAGTTACGAGGGAATTACAAATTTTAACAAAAATTTTGTATTTCCCCCGTATATTGAAAACTACAAAAGATAAAAAAAAATTAATTAGAAATTTGGATTGCTGAGCAGATTTCCTTCCTTTTGATAGGTTATAACTTTTTGTACGTTAATTAAAAAAACAGTTACGAGGGAATTACAAATTTTAACAAAAATTTTGTATTTCCCCCGTATATTGAAAACTATAAAAGATATAAAAAGACTAATCGGAAATTTGTATGGCTAAGAAAATTTTCTATCTTTTGATAGGTTATAACTTTTTGTACGGTAAATAATAAAAAAGTTACGAGGGAATTACAAATTTTAACAAAAATTTTGTATTTCCCCCGTATATTGAAAACTATAAAAGATAAAAAAAAATTAATTGGAAATTTGGATTGCTGAGCAAATTTTCTTTCTTTTGATGAGTTACAACTTTTTGTACTTTAATTAAAAGAACAGTTACGAGGGAATTACAAATTTTAACAAAAATTTGGTATTACCCCCGTATATTGAAAACTATAAAAGATATGAAAGAACTAATTGGAACTTTGGTTTTTAAGAATATTTCCTATCTTTTGATAGGTTATAACTTTTTGTACGTTAATTAATAAAAAAGTTACGAGGGAATTTCAAATTTTAACAAAAATTTTGTATTTCCCCCGTATATTGAAACCTACAAAAGATATAAAAAAAAATTATTGGATATTTGGATTGTTGAGAGAATTTCCTATCTTTTGATAGGTTATAACTTTTTGTACGGTAAATAATAAAAAAGTTACGAGGGAATTACAAATTTTAACAAAAATTTTGTATTTCCCCCGTATATTGAAAACTATAAAAGTTATAAAAAAAATAATTGGAATTTCGGAGTTCCAAAAAAATTTCCTTTCTTTTGATAAGTTATAACTTTTTGTACGGTAATTAATCAAAAAGTTACGAGGGAATTACAAATTTTCACAAAAATTTTGTATTTCCCCCGTATATTGAAAACTATAAAAGATAAAAAAAAATTAATTAGAAATTTGGATTGCTGAGCAAATTTCCTTCCTTTTAATAGGTTATAACTTTTTGTACGTTAATTAAAAAAACAGTTACGAGGGAATTACAAATTTTAACAAAAATTTTGTATTTCCCCCGTATATTGAAAACTATAAAAGATATAAAAAGACTAATCGGAAATTTGTATGGCTGAGAAAATTTCCTATCTTTTGATAGGTTATAACTTTTTGTACGGTAATTAATAAAAAAGTTACGAGGGAATTACAAATTTTAACAAAAATTTGGTATTTCCCCCGTATATTGAAAACTATAGAAGATATAAAAGAACTAATTGGAACTTTGGATTTTTAAGAATATTTCCTATCTTTTAATAGGTTATAACTTTTTGTACGTTAATTAATAAAAAAGTTACGAGGGATTTACAAATTTTAAAAAAAAATTTGTATTTCCCCCGTATATTGAAAACTATAAAAGATATAAAAAGACTACACGGAAATTTGGATTGCTAAAAAAATTTCCCATCTTCTAATAGGTTATAACTTTTTGTACGGTAAATTATAAAAAAGTTACGAGGGAATTACAAATTTTAACAAAAATTTTGTATTTCCCCCGTATATTGAAAACTACAAAAGATAAAAAAAAATTAATTAGAAATTTGGATTGCTGAGCAAATTTCCTTCCTTTTGATAGGTTATAACTTTTTGTACGTTAATTAAAAAAACAGTTACGAGGGAATTACAAATTTTAACAAAAATTTTGTATTTCCCCCGTATATTGAAAACTATAAAAGATATAAAAAGACTAATCGGAAATTTGTATGGCTGAGAAAATTTCCTATCTTTTGATAGGTTATAACTTTTTGTACGGTAATTAATAAAAAAGTTACGAGGGAATTACAAATTTTAACAAAAATTTGGTATTTCCCCCGTATATTGAAAACTATAGAAGATATAAAAGAACTAATTGGAACTTTGGATTTTTAAGAATATTTCCTATCTTTTAATAGGTTATAACTTTTTGTACGTTAATTAATAAAAAAGTTACGAGGGAATTACAAATTTTAACAAAAATTTGGTATTTCCCCCGTATATTGAAAACTATAAAAGATATAAAAAAACTAGTTGGAATTTTGAATTTTGAAGAAAATTTTCTATCTTTTAATAGGTTATAACTTTCTGTATGTTAATTAATAAACAAGTTACGAGGTATTTACAAATTTTAACAAAAATTTGGTATTTCCCCCGTATATTGAAAACTATAAAAGATATAAAAAGACTAATCGGAAATTTGTATTGCTGAGAAAATTTCCTATCTTTTGATAGGTTATAACTTTTTGTACGGTAATTAATAAAAAAGTTACGAGGGAATTTCCAATTTTAACAAAAATTTTGTATTTCCCCTCTATATTGAAAACTTTAAAAGATATAAAAAAATTAATTGGATATTTGGATTGTTGAGAGAATTTCCTATCTTTTGATGGGTTATAACTTTTTGTACGGTAAATAATAAAAAAGTTACGAGGGAATTACAAATTTTAACAAAAATTTTGTATTTCCCCCGTATATTGAAAACTATAAAAGATAAAAAAAAATTAATTAGAAACTTGGACTACTGAGCAAATTTCCTTTCTTTTGATAGGTTATAACTTTTTGTACGTTAATTAAAAAACAGTTACGAGGGAATTACAAATTTTAACAAAAATTTTGTATTTCCCCCGTATATGGAAAACTATAAAAGATATAAAGACTAATCGGAAATTTGTATGGCTGAGAAAATTTCCTATCTTTTAATAGGTTATAACTTTTTGTACGGTAATTAATAAAAAAGTTACGAGGGAATTACAAATTTTAACAAAAATTTGGTATTTCCCCCGTATATTGAAAACTATAAAAGATAAAAAAAAAATAATTAGAAATTTGGATTGCTGAGCAAATTTTCTTTCTTTTAATAGGTTATAACTTTTTGTACGTTAATTAAAAAAACAGTTACGAGGGAATTACAAATTTTAACAAAAATTTTGTATTTCCCCCGTATATTGAAAACTATAAAAGATATAAAAAGACTAATCGAAAATTTGTATGGCTGAGAAAATTTGCTATCTTTTGATAGGTTATAACTTTTTGTACGGTAATTAATAAAAAAGTTACGAGGGAATTACAAATTTTAACAAAAATTTGGTATTTCCCCCGTATATTGAAAACTATAGAAGATATGAAAGAACTAATTGGAACTTTGGATTTTTAAAAATATTTCCTATCTTTTGATAGGTTATAATTTTTTGTACGTTAATTATTAAAAAAGTTACGAGGGATTTACAAATTTTAACAAAAATTTTGTATTTCCCCCGTTTTTTAAAAACGATAAAAGATATAAAAAAATTAATTGGAATTTTGGATTTTTAATAAAATTTCCTTTTTTTCGATAGATTATAACTTTTTGTACGTTAATTAAGAAAAAAGTTACGAGGGATTTACAAATTTTAACAAAAATTTTGTATTTCCCCCGTATATTCAAAACTATAAAAGATATAAAAAGACTAATCGGAAATTTGGATTGCTAAAAAAATATCCTATCTTTTAATAGGTTATAACTTTTTGTACGGTAATTAATAAAAAAGTTACGAGAGAATTTCAAATTTTAACAAAAATTTTGTATATCCCCCGTATATTGAAAACTACAAAAGATATAAAAAAATTAATTGGACATTTGGATTGTTGAGAGAATTTCCTATCTTTTGATAGGTTATAATTTTTTGTACGGTAAATAATAAAAAAGTTACGAGGGAATTACAAATTTTAACAAAAATTTTGTATTTCCCCCGTATATTGAAAACTATAAAAGATATAAAAAAACTAATTGGAATTTTGAATTTTAAGAAAATTTTCTATCTTTTGATAGGTTCCAACTTTCTGTACGCTAATTAATAAAAAAGTTACGAGGGATGTACAAATTTTAACAAAAATTTGGTATTTCCCCTGTTTTTTGAAAACTTTAAAAGATATAAAAAAAAATAATTAAAATTTTGGATTTTTAAAAAAATTTCCTTTCTTTTGATAGGTTATAACTTTTTGTACGGTAATTAATAGAAAAGTTACGAGAGAATTTCAAATTTTAACAAAAATTTTGTATTTCCCCCGTATATTGAAAACTATAAAAGATATAAAAAAATTAATTGAATATTTGGATTGTTAAGAGAATTTCCTTTCTTTTGATAGGTTGTAACTTTTTGTACGGTAAATAATAAAAAAGTTACGAGGGAATTACAAATTTTAACAAAAAATTTGTATTTCCCCCGTATATTGAAATCTATAAAAGATAAAAAAAAATATTAAGAAATTTGGATTGCTAAGCAAATTTCCTTTCTTTTGATAGGTTATAACTTTTTGTACGTTAGTTAAAAAAACAGTTACGAGGAAATTACAAATTTTAACAAAAATTTTGTATTTCCCCCGTATATTGAAAACTATAAAAGATAAAAAAAAATTAATTAGAAATTTGGATTGATGAGCCAATTTCCTTACTTTTGATAGGTTATAACTTTTTGTACGTTAATTAAAAAACAGTTACGAGGGAATTACAAATTTTAACAAAAATTTTGTATTTCCCCCGTATATTGAAAACTATAAAAGGTATAAAAAGACTAATCGTAAATTTGTATGGCTGAGAAAATTTCCTATCTTCTCATAGGTTATAACTTTTTGTACGGTAATTAATAAAAAAGTTACGAGGGAATTTTAAATTTTAACAAAAATTTTGTATTTCCCCCGTGTATTGAAACCTACAAAAGATATAAAAAAAAATTATTGGATATTTGGATTGTTGAGAGAATTTCCTATCTTTTAATAGGTTATAACTTTTTGTACGGTAAATAATAAAAAAGTTACGAGGGAATTACAAATTTTATCAAAAATTTTGTATTTCCCCCGTATATTGAAAACTATAAAAGATATAAAAAAATTAATTGAAAATTTGGATTCTTAAGAAAATTTTCTATCTTTTGATAGGTTATAACTTTTTGTACGGTAATTAATAAAAAAGTTACGAGGGAATTACAAATTTTAACAAAAATTTGGTATTTCCCCCGTATATTGAAAACTATAAAAGATATAAAAAAAATAATTGGAATTTTGGAGTTCTAAAAAAATTTCCTTTCTTTTGATAAGTTATAATTTTTTGTACGGTAATTAATAAAAAAGTTAAGAGGGAATTACAAAATTTAACAAAAATTTTGTATTTCCCCCGTATATTAAAAACTATAAAAGATATGAAAAAACTAGTTGAAATTTTGAATTTTTAAGAAAATTTTCTATCTTTAAATAGGTTCTAACTTTCTGTATGTTAATTAATAAACAAGTTACGAGGGATTTACAAATTTTAACAAAAATTTGGGATTTCCCCCGTATATTGAAAACTATAAAATATATAAAAAGACTAATCGGAAATTTGTATTTCTGAGAAAATTTCCTATCTTTTGATAGGTTATAACTTTTTGTACGGTAATTAATAAAAAAGTTACGAGGGAATTTCAATTTTAACAAAAATTTTGTATTTCTCCCGTATATTGAAAACTATAAAAGATATAAAAAAATTAATTGGAATTTTGGAGTTCTAAAAAAGTTTCCTTTCTTTTGATAAGTTATAACTTTTTGTACGGTAATTAATAAAAAAGTTACGAGGGAATTACAAATTTTAACAAAAATTTTGTATTTCCCCCGTATATTAAAAACTATAAAAGATATGAAAAAACTAGTTGGAATTTTGAATTTTTAAGAAAAATTTCTATCTTTTAATAGGTTATAACTTTCTGTATGTTAATTAATAAACAAGTTACGAGGGATTTACAAATTTTAACAAAAATTTGGTATTTCCCCCGTATATTGAAAACTATAAAAGATATAAAAAGACTAATCGGAAATTTGTATTGCTGAGAAAATTTCCTATCTTTTGATAGGTTATAACTTTTTGTACGGTAAATAATAAAAAAGTTACTAGGGAATTACAAATTTTAACAAAAATTTTGTATTTCCCCGTATATTGAAAACTATAAAAGATAAAAAAAAAATTAATTAGAAATTTGGATTGCTGAGCAAATTTTCTTTCTTTTGATGAGTTACAACTTTTTGTACTTTAATTAAAAAAACAGTTACGAGGGAATTACAAATTTTAACAAAAATTTGGTATTACCCCCGTATATTGAAAACTATAAAAGATATGAAAGAACTAATTGGAACTTTGGTTTTTAAGAATATTTCCTATCTTTTGATAGGTTATAACTTTTTGTACGTTAATTAATAAAAAAGTTACGAGGGAATTTCAAATTTTAACAAAAATTTTGTATTTCCCCCGTATATTGAAACCTACAAAAGATATAAAAAAAAATTATTGGATATTTGGATTGTTGAGAGAATTTCCTATCTTTTAATAGGTTATAACTTTTTGTACGGTAAATAATAAAAAAGTTACGAGGGAATTACAAATTTTAACAAAAATTTTGTATTTCCCCCGTATATTGAAAACTATAAAAGTTATAAAAAAAAATGATTGGAATTTCGGAGTTCTAAAAAAATTTCCTTTCTTTTGATAAGTTATAACTTTTTGTACGGTAATTAATAAAAAAGTTACGAGGGAATTACAAATTTTCACAAAAATTTTGTATTTCCCCGTATATTGAAAACTATAAAAGATAAAAAAAAATTAATTAGAAATTTGGATTGCTGAGCAAATTTCATTTCTTTTGATAGGTTATAACTTTTTGTACGTTAATTAAAAAAACAGTTACGAGGGAATTACAAATTTTAACAAAAATTTTGTGTTTCCCCCGTATATTGAAAACTATAAAAGATATAAAAGAACCAATTGAAACTTTGGATTTTTAAGAATATTTCCTATTTTTTAATAGGTGTTAACTTTTTGTACGTTAATTAATAAAAAAGTTACGAGGGATTTAGAAATTTTAAAAAAAATTTTGTATTTCCCCCGTATATTGAAAACTATAAAAGATATAAAAAGACTAATCGGAAATTTGGATTGCTAAAAAAATTTCCTATCTTTTAATAGGTTATAACTTTTTGTACGGTAATTAATAAAAAAGTTACGAGGGAATTACAAATTTTAACAAAAATTTGGTATTTCCCCCGTATATTGAAAACTATAGAAGATATAAAAGAACTAATTGGAAGTTTGGATTTTTAAGAATATTTCCTATTTTTTAATAGGTGTTAACTTTTTGTACGTTAATTAATAAAAAAGTTACGAGGGATTTACAAATTTTAAAAAAAAATTTGTATTTCCCCCGTATATTGAAAACTATAAAAGATATAAAAAGACTAATCGGAAATTTGGATTGCTAAAAAAATTTCCTATCTTTTAATAGGTTATAACTTTTTGTACGGTAATTAATAAAAAAGTTACGAGGGAATTTCAAATTTTAACAAAAATTTTGTATTTCCCCCGTATATTGAAAACTACAAAAGATATAAAAAAACTAATTGGATATTTGGATTGTTGAGAGAATTTCCTATCTTTTGATGGGTTATAACTTTTTGTATGGTAAATAATAAAAAGTTACGAGGGAATTACAAATTTTAACAAAAATTTTGTATTTTCCCGTATATTGAAAACTATAAAAGATATAAAAAAAATATTTGAAAATTTGGATTCTTGAGAAAATTTCCTATCTTTTGATAGGTTATAACTTTCTGTACGGTAATTAATAAAAAAGTTACGAGGGAATTTCAAATTATAACAAAAATTTGGTATTTCTTCCGTATATTGAAAACTACAAAAGATATAAAAAAATTAATTGAAAATTTAGATTCTTGAGAAAATTTCCTATCTTTTAATAGGTTATAACTTTTTGTACGGTAATTAATAAAAAAGTTACGAGGGAATTACAAATTTTAACAAAAATTTGGTATTTCCCCCATATATTGAAAACTATAAAAGATATAAAAAAAAATAATTGGAATTTTGAAGTTTTAAAAAAATTTCCTTTCTTTTGATAAGTTATAACTTTTTGTACGGTAATTAATAAAAAAGTTACGAGGGAATTACAAATTTTAACAAAAATTTGGTATTTCCTCCGTATATTAAAAACTATAGAAGATATAAAAGAACTAATTGGAACTTTGGATTTTTAAGAATATTTCCTATCTTTTAATAGGTTATAACTTTTTGTACGTTAATTAATAAAAAAGTTACGAGGGAATTACAAATTTTAACAAAAATTTGGTATTTCCCCCGTATATTGAAAACTATAAAAGATATAAAAAAACTAGTTGGAATTTTGAATTTTGAAGAAAATTTTCTATCTTTTAATAGGTTATAACTTTCTGTATGTTAATTAATAAACAAGTTACGAGGTATTTACAAATTTTAACAAAAATTTTGTATTTCCCCCGTATATTGAAAACTATAAAAGATATAAAAAGACTAATCGGAAATTTGTATGGCTGAGAAAATTTCCTATCTTTTGATAGGTTATAACTTTTTGTACGGTAATTAATAAAAAAGTTACGAGGGAATTACAAATTTTAACAAAAATTTGGTATTTCCCCCGTATATTGAAAACTATAGAAGATATAAAAGAACTAATTGGAACTTTGGATTTTTAAGAATATTTCCTATCTTTTAATAGGTTATAACTTTTTGTACGTTAATTAATAAAAAAGTTACGAGGGAATTACAAATTTTAACAAAAATTTGGTATTTCCCCCGTATATTGAAAACTATAAAAGATATAAAAAAACTAGTTGGAATTTTGAATTTTGAAGAAAATTTTCTATCTTTTAATAGGTTATAACTTTCTGTATGTTAATTAATAAACAAGTTACGAGGTATTTACAAATTTTAACAAAAATTTGGTATTTCCCCCGTATATTGAAAACTATAAAAGATATAAAAAGACTAATCGGAAATTTGTATTGCTGAGAAAATTTCCTATCTTTTGATAGGTTATAACTTTTTGTACGGTAATTAATAAAAAAGTTACGAGGGAATTTCAAATTTTAACAAAAATTTTGTATTTCCCCTCTATATTGAAAACTTTAAAAGATATAAAAAAATTAATTGGATATTTGGATTGTTGAGAGAATTTCCTATCTTTTGATGGGTTATAACTTTTTGTACGGTAAATAATAAAAAAGTTACGAGGGAATTACAAATTTTAACAAAAATTTTGTATTTCCCCCGTATATTGAAAACTATAAAAGATAAAAAAAAATTAATTAGAAACTTGGACTACTGAGCAAATTTCCTTTCTTTTGATAGGTTATAACTTTTTGTACGTTAATTAAAAAACAGTTACGAGGGAATTACAAATTTTAACAAAAATTTTGTATTTCCCCCGTATATGGAAAACTATAAAAGATATAAAGACTAATCGGAAATTTGTATGGCTGAGAAAATTTCCTATCTTTTAATAGGTTATAACTTTTTGTACGGTAATTAATAAAAAAGTTACGAGGGAATTACAAATTTTAACAAAAATTTGGTATTTCCCCCGTATATTGAAAACTATAAAAGATAAAAAAAAAATAATTAGAAATTTGGATTGCTGAGCAAATTTTCTTTCTTTTAATAGGTTATAACTTTTTGTACGTTAATTAAAAAAACAGTTACGAGGGAATTACAAATTTTAACAAAAATTTTGTATTTCCCCCGTATATTGAAAACTATAAAAGATATAAAAAGAATAATCGAAAATTTGTATGGCTGAGAAAATTTGCTATCTTTTGATAGGTTATAACTTTTTGTACGGTAATTAATAAAAAAGTTACGAGGGAATTACAAATTTTAACAAAAATTTGGTATTTCCCCCGTATATTGAAAACTATAGAAGATATGAAAGAACTAATTGGAACTTTGGATTTTTAAAAATATTTCCTATCTTTTGATAGGTTATAATTTTTTGTACGTTAATTATTAAAAAAGTTACGAGGGATTTACAAATTTTAACAAAAATTTTGTATTTCCCCCGTTTTTTAAAAACGATAAAAGATATAAAAAAATTAATTGGAATTTTGGATTTTTAATAAAATTTCCTTTTTTTCGATAGATTATAACTTTTTGTACGTTAATTAAGAAAAAAGTTACGAGGGATTTACAAATTTTAACAAAAATTTTGTATTTCCCCCGTATATTCAAAACTATAAAAGATATAAAAAGACTAATCGGAAATTTGGATTGCTAAAAAAATATCCTATCTTTTAATAGGTTATAACTTTTTGTACGGTAATTAATAAAAAAGTTACGAGAGAATTTCAAATTTTAACAAAAATTTTGTATATCCCCCGTATATTGAAAACTACAAAAGATATAAAAAAATTAATTGGACATTTGGATTGTTGAGAGAATTTCCTATCTTTTGATAGGTTATAATTTTTTGTACGGTAAATAATAAAAAAGTTACGAGGGAATTACAAATTTTAACAAAAATTTTGTATTTCCCCCGTATATTGAAAACTATAAAAGATATAAAAAAACTAATTGGAATTTTGAATTTTAAGAAAATTTTCTATCTTTTGATAGGTTCCAACTTTCTGTACGCTAATTAATAAAAAAGTTACGAGGGATGTACAAATTTTAACAAAAATTTGGTATTTCCCCTGTTTTTTGAAAACTTTAAAAGATATAAAAAAAAATAATTAAAATTTTGGATTTTTAAAAAAATTTCCTTTCTTTTGATAGGTTATAACTTTTTGTACGGTAATTAATAGAAAAGTTACGAGAGAATTTCAAATTTTAACAAAAATTTTGTATTTCCCCCGTATATTGAAAACTATAAAAGATATAAAAAAATTAATTGAATATTTGGATTGTTAAGAGAATTTCCTTTCTTTGGATAGGTTGTAACTTTTTGTACGGTAAATAATAAAAAAGTTACGAGGGAATTACAAATTTTAACAAAAAATTTGTATTTCCCCCGTATATTGAAATCTATAAAAGATAAAAAAAAATATTAAGAAATTTGGATTGCTAAGCAAATTTCCTTTCTTTTGATAGGTTATAACTTTTTGTACGTTAATTAAAAAAACAGTTACGAGGAAATTACAAATTTTAACAAAAATTTTGTATTTCCCCCGTATATTGAAAACTATAAAAGATAAAAAAAAATTAATTAGAAATTTGGATTGATGAGCCAATTTCCTTACTTTTGATAGGTTATAACTTTTTGTACGTTAATTAAAAAACAGTTACGAGGGAATTACAAATTTTAACAAAAATTTTGTATTTCCCCCGTATATTGAAAACTATAAAAGGTATAAAAAGACTAATCGTAAATTTGTATGGCTGAGAAAATTTCCTATCTTCTCATAGGTTATAACTTTTTGTACGGTAATTAATAAAAAAGTTACGAGGGAATTTTAAATTTTAACAAAAATTTTGTATTTCCCCCGTGTATTGAAACCTACAAAAGATATAAAAAAAAATTATTGGATATTTGGATTGTTGAGAGAATTTCCTATCTTTTAATAGGTTATAACTTTTTGTACGGTAAATAATAAAAAAGTCACGAGGGAATTACAAATTTTAACAAAAATTTGGTATTTCCCCCGTATATTGAAAACTATAGAAGATATGAAATAACTAATTGGAACTTTGGATTTTTAAGAAAATTTCCTATCTTTTGATAGGTTACAGCTTTCTGTACGTTAATTAATAAAAAAGTTACGAGGGATTTACAAATTTTAACAAAAATTTTGTATTTCCCCCGTATATTGAAAACTATAAAAGATATAAAAAGACTAATCGGAAATTTGGATTGCTAAAAAAATTTCCTATCTTTTAATAGGTTATAACTTTTTGTACGGTAATTAATAAAAAAGTTACGAGGGAATTTCAAATTTTAACAAAAATTTTGTATTTTCCCCGTATATTGAAAACCACAAAAGATATAAAAAAATTAATTGGATATTTGTATTGTTGAGAGAATTTCCTATCTTTTGATAGGTTATAACTTTTTGTACGGTAAATAATAAAAAAGTTACGAGGGAATTACAAATTTTATCAAAAATTTTGTATTTCCCCCGTATATTGAAAACTATAAAAGATATAAAAAAATTAATTGAAAATTTGGATTCTTAAGAAAATTTTCTATCTTTTGATAGGTTATAACTTTTTGTACGGTAATTAATAAAAAAGTTACGAGGGAATTACAAATTTTAACAAAAATTTGGTATTTCCCCCGTATATTGAAAACTATAAAAGATATAAAAAAAATAATTGGAATTTTGGAGTTCTAAAAAAATTTCCTTTCTTTTGATAAGTTATAATTTTTTGTACGGTAATTAATAAAAAAGTTAAGAGGGAATTACAAAATTTAACAAAAATTTTGTATTTCCCCCGTATATTAAAAACTATAAAAGATATGAAAAAACTAGTTGAAATTTTGAATTTTTAAGAAAATTTTCTATCTTTAAATAGGTTCTAACTTTCTGTATGTTAATTAATAAACAAGTTACGAGGGATTTACAAATTTTAACAAAAATTTGGGATTTCCCCCGTATATTGAAAACTATAAAATATATAAAAAGACTAATCGGAAATTTGTATTTCTGAGAAAATTTTCTATCTTTTGATAGGTTATAACTTTTTGTACGGTAATTAATAAAAAAGTTACGAGGGAATTTCAATTTTAACAAAAATTTTGTATTTCTCCCGTATATTGAAAACTATAAAAGATATAAAAAAATTAATTGGAATTTTGGAGTTCTAAAAAAGTTTCCTTTCTTTTGATAAGTTATAACTTTTTGTACGGTAATTAATAAAAAAGTTACGAGGGAATTACAAATTTTAACAAAAATTTTGTATTTCCCCCGTATATTAAAAACTATAAAAGATATGAAAAAACTAGTTGGAATTTTGAATTTTTAAGAAAAATTTCTATCTTTTAATAGGTTATAACTTTCTGTATGTTAATTAATAAACAAGTTACGAGGGATTTACAAATTTTAACAAAAATTTGGTATTTCCCCCGTATATTGAAAACTATAAAAGATATAAAAAGACTAATCGGAAATTTGTATTGCTGAGAAAATTTCCTATCTTTTGATAGGTTATAACTTTTTGTACGGTAAATAATAAAAAAGTTACGAGGGAATTACAAATTTTAACAAAAATTTTGTATTTCCCCGTATATTGAAAACTATAAAAGATAAAAAAAAATTAATTAGAAATTTGGATTGCTGAGCAAATTTTCTTTCTTTTGATGAGTTACAACTTTTTGTACTTTAATTAAAAAAACAGTTACGAGGGAATTACAAATTTTAACAAAAATTTGGTATTACCCCCGTATATTGAAAACTATAAAAGATATGAAAGAACTAATTGGAACTTTGGTTTTTAAGAATATTTCCTATCTTTTGATAGGTTATAACTTTTTGTACGTTAATTAATAAAAAAGTTACGAGGGAATTTCAAATTTTAACAAAAATTTTGTATTTCCCCCGTATATTGAAACCTACAAAAGATATAAAAAAAAATTATTGGATATTTGGATTGTTGAGAGAATTTCCTATCTTTTAATAGGTTATAACTTTTTGTACGGTAAATAATAAAAAAGTTACGAGGGAATTACAAATTTTAACAAAAATTTTGTATTTCCCCCGTATATTGAAAACTATAAAAGTTATAAAAAAAAATGATTGGAATTTCGGAGTTCTAAAAAAATTTCCTTTCTTTTGATAAGTTATAACTTTTTGTACGGTAATTAATAAAAAAGTTACGAGGGAATTACAAATTTTCACAAAAATTTTGTATTTCCCCGTATATTGAAAACTATAAAAGATAAAAAAAAATTAATTAGAAATTTGGATTGCTGAGCAAATTTCATTTCTTTTGATAGGTTATAACTTTTTGTACGTTAATTAAAAAAACAGTTACGAGGGAATTACAAATTTTAACAAAAATTTTGTGTTTCCCCCGTATATTGAAAACTATAAAAGATATAAAAGAACCAATTGAAACTTTGGATTTTTAAGAATATTTCCTATTTTTTAATAGGTGTTAACTTTTTGTACGTTAATTAATAAAAAAGTTACGAGGGATTTAGAAATTTTAAAAAAAATTTTGTATTTCCCCCGTATATTGAAAACTATAAAAGATATAAAAAGACTAATCGGAAATTTGGATTGCTAAAAAAATTTCCTATCTTTTAATAGGTTATAACTTTTTGTACAGTAATTAATAAAAAAGTTACGAGGGAATTACAAATTTTAACAAAAATTTGGTATTTCCCCCGTATATTGAAAACTATAGAAGATATAAAAGAACTAATTGGAAGTTTGGATTTTTAAGAATATTTCCTATTTTTTAATAGGTGTTAACTTTTTGTACGTTAATTAATAAAAAAGTTACGAGGGATTTACAAATTTTAAAAAAAAATTTGTATTTCCCCCGTATATTGAAAACTATAAAAGATATAAAAAGACTAATCGGAAATTTGGATTGCTAAAAAAATTTCCTATCTTTTAATAGGTTATAACTTTTTGTACGGTAATTAATAAAAAAGTTACGAGGGAATTTCAAATTTTAACAAAAATTTTGTATTTCCCCCGTATATTGAAAACTACAAAAGATATAAAAAAACTAATTGGATATTTGGATTGTTGAGAGAATTTCCTATCTTTTGATGGGTTATAACTTTTTGTATGGTAAATAATAAAAAGTTACGAGGGAATTACAAATTTTAACAAAAATTTTGTATTTTCCCGTATATTGAAAACTATAAAAGATATAAAAAAAATATTTGAAAATTTGGATTCTTGAGAAAATTTCCTATCTTTTGATAGGTTATAACTTTCTGTACGGTAATTAATAAAAAAGTTACGAGTTACTTTAATTAAAAAAACAGTTACGAGGGAATTACAAATTTTAACAAAAATTTGGTATTACCCCCGTATATTGAAAACTATAAAAGATATGAAAGAACTAATTGGAACTTTGGTTTTTAAGAATATTTCCTATCTTTTGATAGGTTATAACTTTTTGTACGTTAATTAATAAAAAAGTTACGAGGGAATTTCAAATTTTAACAAAAATTTTGTATTTCCCCCGTATATTGAAACCTACAAAAGATATAAAAAAAAATTATTGGATATTTGGATTGTTGAGAGAATTTCCTATCTTTTAATAGGTTATAACTTTTTGTACGGTAAATAATAAAAAAGTTACGAGGGAATTACAAATTTTAACAAAAATTTTGTATTTCCCCCGTATATTGAAAACTATAAAAGTTATAAAAAAAAATGATTGGAATTTCGGAGTTATAAAAAAATTTCCTTTCTTTTGATAAGTTATAACTTTTTGTACGGTAATTAATAAAAAAGTTACGAGGGAATTACAAATTTTCACAAAAATTTTGTATTTCCCCGTATATTGAAAACTATAAAAGATAAAAAAAAATTAATTAGAAATTTGGATTGCTGAGCAAATTTCATTTCTTTTGATAGGTTATAACTTTTTGTACGTTAATTAAAAAAACAGTTACGAGGGAATTACAAATTTTAACAAAAATTTTGTGTTTCCCCCGTATATTGAAAACTATAAAAGATATAAAAGAACCAATTGAAACTTTGGATTTTTAAGAATATTTCCTATTTTTTAATAGGTGTTAACTTTTTGTACGTTAATTAATAAAAAAGTTACGAGGGATTTAGAAATTTTAAAAAAAATTTTGTATTTCCCCCGTATATTGAAAACTATAAAAGATATAAAAAGACTAATCGGAAATTTGGATTGCTAAAAAAATTTCCTATCTTTTAATAGGTTATAACTTTTTGTACGGTAATTAATAAAAAAGTTACGAGGGAATTACAAATTTTAACAAAAATTTGGTATTTCCCCCGTATATTGAAAACTATAGAAGATATAAAAGAACTAATTGGAAGTTTGGATTTTTAAGAATATTTCCTATTTTTTAATAGGTGTTAACTTTTTGTACGTTAATTAATAAAAAAGTTACGAGGGATTTACAAATTTTAAAAAAAAATTTGTATTTCCCCCGTATATTGAAAACTATAAAAGATATAAAAAGACTAATCGGAAATTTGGATTGCTAAAAAAATTTCCTATCTTTTAATAGGTTATAACTTTTTGTACGGTAATTAATAAAAAAGTTACGAGGGAATTTCAAATTTTAACAAAAATTTTGTATTTCCCCCGTATATTGAAAACTACAAAAGATATAAAAAAACTAATTGGATATTTGGATTGTTGAGAGAATTTCCTATCTTTTGATGGGTTATAACTTTTTGTATGGTAAATAATAAAAAGTTACGAGGGAATTACAAATTTTAACAAAAATTTGGTATTTCCTCCGTATATTAAAAACTATAGAAGATATAAAAGAACTAATTGGAACTTTGGATTTTTAAGAATATTTCCTATTTTTTAATAGGTGTAAACTTTTTGTACGTTAATTAATAAAAAAGTTACGAGGGATTTACAAATTTTAAAAAAAATTTTGTATTTCCCCCGTATATTGAAAACTATAAAAGATATAAAAAGACTAATCGGAAATTTGGATTGCTAAAAAAATTTCCTATCTTTTGATAGGTTATAACTTTCTGTACGGTAATTAATAAAAAAGTTACGAGGGAATTTCAAATTATAACAAAAATTTGGTATTTCTTCCGTATATTGAAAACTACAAAAGATATAAAAAAATTAATTGAAAATTTAGATTCTTGAGAACATTTCCTATCTTTTAATAGGTTATAACTTTTTGTACGGTAATTAATAAAAAAGTTACGAGGGAATTACAAATTTTAACAAAAATTTGGTATTTCCCCCATATATTGAAAACTATAAAAGATATAAAAAAAAATAATTGGAATTTTGAAGTTTTAAAAAAATTTCCTTTCTTTTGATAAGTTATAACTTTTTGTACGGTAATTAATAAAAAAGTTACGAGGGAATTACAAATTTTAACAAAAATTTGGTATTTCCTCCGTATATTAAAAACTATAGAAGATATAAAAGAACTAATTGGAACTTTGGATTTTTAAGAATATTTCCTATTTTTTAATAGGTGTAAACTTTTTGTACGTTAATTAATAAAAAAGTTACGAGGGATTTACAAATTTTAAAAAAAATTTTGTATTTCCCCCGTATATTGAAAACTATAAAAGATATAAAAAGACTAATCGGAAATTTGGATTGCTAAAAAAATTTCCTATCTTTTAATAGGTTATAACTTTTTGTACGGTAATTAATAAAAAAGTTACGAGGGAATTTCAAATTTTAACAAAAATTTTGTATTTCCCCCGTATATTGAAAACTACAAAAGATATAAAAAAACTAATTGGATATTTGGATTGTTGAGAGAATTTCCTATCTTTTGATAGGTTATAACTTTTTGTATGGTAAATAATAAAAAGTTACGAGGGAATTACAAATTTTAACAAAAATTTTGTATTTCCCCGTATATTGAAAACTATAAAAGATATAAAAAAATTAATTGAAAATTTGGATTCTTGAGAAAATTTCCTATCTTTTGATGGGTTATAACTTTCTGTACGGTAATTAATAAAAAAGTTACGAGGGAATTTCAAATTATAACAAAAATTTTGTATTTCCCCCGTATATTGAAAACTACAAAAGATATAAAAAAATTAATTGAAAATTTAGATTCTTAAGAAAATTTCCTATCTTTTAATAGGTTATAACTTTTTGTACGGTAATTAATAAAAAAGTTACGAGGGAATTACAAATTTTAACAAAAATTCGGTATTTCCCCCATATATTGAAAACTATAAAAGATATAAAAAAAATAATTGGAATTTTGGAGTTCTAAAAAAATTTCCCTTCTTTTGATAAGTTATAACTTTTTGTACGGTAATTAATAAAAAAGTTAAGAGGGAATTACAAATTTTAACAAAAATTTTGTATTTCCCCCGTATATTGAAAACTATAAAAGATATGAAAAAACTAGTTGGAATTTTGAATTTTTAAGAAAATTTTCTATCTTCTAATAGGTTATAACTTTCTGTATGTTAATTAATAAACAAGTTACGAGGGATTTACAAATTTTAACAAAAATTTGGTATTTCCCCCGTATATTGAAAACTATAAAAGATATAAAAAGACTAATCGGAAATTTGTATTGCTGAGAAAATTTTCTATCTTTTGATAGGTTATAACTTTTTGTACGGTAATTAATAAAAAAGTTACGAGGGAATTTCAAATTTTAACAAAAATTTTGTATTTCCCCCGTATATTGAAAACTATAAAAGATATAAAAAGACTACACAGAAATTTGGATTGCTAAAAAAATTTCCCATCTTCTAATAGGTTATAACTTTTTGTACGGTAAATTATAAAAAAGTTACGAGGGAATTACAAATTTTAACAAAAATTTTGTATTTCCCCCGTATATTGAAAACTACAAAAGATAAAAAAAAATTAATTAGAAATTTGGATTGCTGAGCAGATTTCCTTCCTTTTGATAGGTTATAACTTTTTGTACGTTAATTAAAAAAACAGTTACGAGGGAATTACAAATTTTAACAAAAATTTTGTATTTCCCCCGTATATTGAAAACTATAAAAGATATAAAAAGACTAATCGGAAATTTGTATGGCTAAGAAAATTTCCTATCTTTTGATAGGTTATAACTTTTTGTACGGTAAATAATAAAAAAGTTACGAGGGAATTACAAATTTTAACAAAAATTTTGTATTTCCCCCGTATATTGAAAACTATAAAAGATAAAAAAAAATTAATTGGAAATTTGGATTGCTGAGCAAATTTTCTTTCTTTTGATGAGTTACAACTTTTTGTACTTTAATTAAAAGAACAGTTACGAGGGAATTACAAATTTTAACAAAAATTTGGTATTACCCCCGTATATTGAAAACTATAAAAGATATGAAAGAACTAATTGGAACTTTGGTTTTTAAGAATATTTTCTATCTTTTGATAGGTTATAACTTTTTGTACGTTAATTAATAAAAAAGTTACGAGGGAATTTCAAATTTTAACAAAAATTTTGTATTTCCCCCGTATATTGAAACCTACAAAAGATATAAAAAAAAATTATTGGATATTTGGATTGTTGAGAGAATTTCCTATCTTTTGATAGGTTATAACTTTTTGTACGGTAAATAATAAAAAAGTTACGAGGGAATTACAAATTTTAACAAAAATTTTGTATTTCCCCCGTATATTGAAAACTATAAAAGTTATAAAAAAAATAATTGGAATTTCGGAGTTCCAAAAAAATTTCCTTTCTTTTGATAAGTTATAACTTTTTGTACGGTAATTAATCAAAAAGTTACGAGGGAATTACAAATTTTCACAAAAATTTTGTATTTCCCCCGTATATTGAAAACTATAAAAGATATAAAAAGACTAATCGGAAATTTGTATGGCTGAGAAAATTTCCTATCTTTTGATAGGTTATAACTTTTTGTACGGTAATTAATAAAAAAGTTACGAGGGAATTACAAATTTTAACAAAAATTTGGTATTTCCCCCGTATATTGAAAACTATAGAAGATATAAAAGAACTAATTGGAACTTTGGATTTTTAAGAATATTTCCTATCTTTTAATAGGTTATAACTTTTTGTACGTTAATTAATAAAAAAGTTACGAGGGATTTACAAATTTTAAAAAAAAATTTGTATTTCCCCCGTATATTGAAAACTATAAAAGATATAAAAAGACTACACGGAAATTTGGATTGCTAAAAAAATTTCCCATCTTCTAATAGGTTATAACTTTTTGTACGGTAAATTATAAAAAAGTTACGAGGGAATTACAAATTTTAACAAAAATTTTGTATTTCCCCCGTATATTGAAAACTACAAAAGATAAAAAAAAATTAATTAGAAATTTGGATTGCTGAGCAAATTTCCTTCCTTTTGATAGGTTATAACTTTTTGTACGTTAATTAAAAAAACAGTTACGAGGGAATTACAAATTTTAACAAAAATTTTGTATTTCCCCCGTATATTGAAAACTATAAAAGATATAAAAAGACTAATCGGAAATTTGTATGGCTGAGAAAATTTCCTATCTTTTGATAGGTTATAACTTTTTGTACGGTAATTAATAAAAAAGTTACGAGGGAATTACAAATTTTAACAAAAATTTGGTATTTCCCCCGTATATTGAAAACTATAGAAGATATAAAAGAACTAATTGGAACTTTGGATTTTTAAGAATATTTCCTATCTTTTAATAGGTTATAACTTTTTGTACGTTAATTAATAAAAAATTACGAGGGAATTACAAATTTTAACAAAAATTTGGTATTTCCCCCGTATATTGAAAACTATAAAAGATATAAAAAAACTAGTTGGAATTTTGAATTTTGAAGAAAATTTTCTATCTTTTAATAGGTTATAACTTTCTGTATGTTAATTAATAAACAAGTTACGAGGTATTTACAAATTTTAACAAAAATTTGGTATTTCCCCCGTATATTGAAAACTATAAAAGATATAAAAAGACTAATCGGAAATTTGTATTGCTGAGAAAATTTCCTATCTTTTGATAGGTTATAACTTTTTGTACGGTAATTAATAAAAAAGTTACGAGGGAATTTCAAATTTTAACAAAAATTTTGTATTTCCCCTCTATATTGAAAACTTTAAAAGATAAAAAAAAATTAATTAGAAACTTGGACTACTGAGCAAATTTCCTTTCTTTTGATAGGTTATAACTTTTTGTACGTTAATTAAAAAAACAGTTACGAGGGAATTACAAATTTTAACAAAAATTTTGTATTTCCCCCGTATATGGAAAACTATAAAAGATATAAAGACTAATCGGAAATTTGTATGGCTGAGAAAATTTCCTATCTTTTAATAGGTTATAACTTTTTGTACGGTAATTAATAAAAAAGTTACGAGGGAATTACAAATTTTAACAAAAATTTGGTATTTCCCCCGTATATTGAAAACTATAAAAGATAAAAAAAAAATAATTAGAAATTTGGATTGCTGAGCAAATTTTCTTTCTTTTAATAGGTTATAACTTTTTGTACGTTAATTAAAAAAACAGTTACGAGGGAATTACAAATTTTAACAAAAATTTTGTATTTCCCCCGTATATTGAAAACTATAAAAGATATAAAAAGACTAATCGAAAATTTGTATGGCTGAGAAAATTTGCTATCTTTTGATAGGTTATAACTTTTTGTACGGTAATTAATAAAAAAGTTACGAGGGAATTACAAATTTTAACAAAAATTTGGTATTTCCCCCGTATATTGAAAACTATAGAAGATATGAAAGAACTAATTGGAACTTTGGATTTTTAAAAATATTTCCTATCTTTTGATAGGTTATAATTTTTTGTACGTTAATTATTAAAAAAGTTACGAGGGATTTACAAATTTTAACAAAAATTTTGTATTTCCCCCGTTTTTTAAAAACGATAAAAGATATAAAAAAATTAATTGGAATTTTGGATTTTTAATAAAATTTCCTTTTTTTCGATAGATTATAACTTTTTGTACGTTAATTAAGAAAAAAGTTACGAGGGATTTACAAATTTTAACAAAAATTTTGTATTTCCCCCGTATATTCAAAACTATAAAAGATATAAAAAGACTAATCGGAAATTTGGATTGCTAAAAAAATATCCTATCTTTTAATAGGTTATAACTTTTTGTACGGTAATTAATAAAAAAGTTACGAGAGAATTTCAAATTTTAACAAAAATTTTGTATATCCCCCGTATATTGAAAACTACAAAAGATATAAAAAAATTAATTGGACATTTGGATTGTTGAGAGAATTTCCTATCTTTTGATAGGTTATAATTTTTTGTACGGTAAATAATAAAAAAGTTACGAGGGAATTACAAATTTTAACAAAAATTTTGTATTTCCCCCGTATATTGAAAACTATAAAAGATATAAAAAAACTAATTGGAATTTTGAATTTTAAGAAAATTTTCTATCTTTTGATAGGTTCCAACTTTCTGTACGCTAATTAATAAAAAAGTTACGAGGGATGTACAAATTTTAACAAAAATTTGGTATTTCCCCTGTTTTTTGAAAACTTTAAAAGATATAAAAAAAAATAATTAAAATTTTGGATTTTTAAAAAAATTTCCTTTCTTTTGATAGGTTATAACTTTTTGTACGGTAATTAATAGAAAAGTTACGAGAGAATTTCAAATTTTAACAAAAATTTTGTATTTCCCCCGTATATTGAAAACTATAAAAGATATAAAAAAATTAATTGAATATTTGGATTGTTAAGAGAATTTCCTTTCTTTTGATAGGTTGTAACTTTTTGTACGGTAAATAATAAAAAAGTTACGAGGGAATTACAAATTTTAACAAAAAATTTGTATTTCCCCCGTATATTGAAATCTATAAAAGATAAAAAAAAATATTAAGAAATTTGGATTGCTAAGCAAATTTCCTTTCTTTTGATAGGTTATAACTTTTTGTACGTTAATTAAAAAAACAGTTACGAGGAAATTACAAATTTTAACAAAAATTTTGTATTTCCCCCGTATATTGAAAACTATAAAAGATAAAAAAAAATTAATTAGAAATTTGGATTGATGAGCAAATTTCCTTACTTTTGATAGGTTATAACTTTTTGTACGTTAATTAAAAAACAGTTACGAGGGAATTACAAATTTTAACAAAAATTTTGTATTTCCCCCGTATATTGAAAACTATAAAAGGTATAAAAAGACTAATCGTAAATTTGTATGGCTGAGAAAATTTCCTATCTTCTCATAGGTTATAACTTTTTGTACGGTAATTAATAAAAAAGTTACGAGGGAATTTTAAATTTTAACAAAAATTTTGTATTTCCCCCGTGTATTGAAACCTACAAAAGATATAAAAAAAAATTATTGGATATTTGGATTGTTGAGAGAATTTCCTATCTTTTAATAGGTTATAACTTTTTGTACGGTAAATAATAAAAAAGTCACGAGGGAATTACAAATTTTAACAAAAATTTGGTATTTCCCCCGTATATTGAAAACTATAGAAGATATGAAATAACTAATTGGAACTTTGGATTTTTAAGAAAATTTCCTATCTTTTGATAGGTTACAGCTTTCTGTACGTTAATTAATAAAAAAGTTACGAGGGATTTACAAATTTTAACAAAAATTTTGTATTTCCCCCGTATATTGAAAACTATAAAAGATATAAAAAGACTAATCGGAAATTTGGATTGCTAAAAAAATTTCCTATCTTTTAATAGGTTATAACTTTTTGTACGGTAATTAATAAAAAAGTTACGAGGGAATTTCAAATTTTAACAAAAATTTTGTATTTTCCCCGTATATTGAAAACCACAAAAGATTTAAAAAAATTAATTGGATATTTGTATTGTTGAGAGAATTTCCTATCTTTTGATAGGTTATAACTTTTTGTACGGTAAATAATAAAAAAGTTACGAGGGAATTACAAATTTTATCAAAAATTTTGTATTTCCCCCGTATATTGAAAACTATAAAAGATATAAAAAAATTAATTGAAAATTTGGATTCTTAAGAAAATTTTCTATCTTTTGATAGGTTATAACTTTTTGTACGGTAATTAATAAAAAAGTTACGAGGGAATTACAAATTTTAACAAAAATTTGGTATTTCCCCCGTATATTGAAAACTATAAAAGATATAAAAAAAATAATTGGAATTTTGGAGTTCTAAAAAAATTTCCTTTCTTTTGATAAGTTATAATTTTTTGTACGGTAATTAATAAAAAAGTTAAGAGGGAATTACAAAATTTAACAAAAATTTTGTATTTCCCCCGTATATTAAAAACTATAAAAGATATGAAAAAACTAGTTGGAATTTTGAATTTTTAAGAAAATTTTCTATCTTTAAATAGGTTCTAACTTTCTGTATGTTAATTAATAAACAAGTTACGAGGGATTTACAAATTTTAACAAAAATTTGGGATTTCCCCCGTATATTGAAAACTATAAAATATATAAAAAGACTAATCGGAAATTTGTATTTCTGAGAAAATTTCCTATCTTTTGATAGGTTATAACTTTTTGTACGGTAAATAATAAAAAAGTTACGAGGGAATTACAAATTTTAACAAAAATTTTGTATTTCCCCGTATATTGAAAACTATAAAAGATAAAAAAAAATTAATTAGAAATTTGGATTGCTGAGCAAATTTTCTTTCTTTTGATGAGTTACAACTTTTTGTACTTTAATTAAAAAAACAGTTACGAGGGAATTACAAATTTTAACAAAAATTTGGTATTACCCCCGTATATTGAAAACTATAAAAGATATGAAAGAACTAATTGGAACTTTGGTTTTTAAGAATATTTCCTATCTTTTGATAGGTTATAACTTTTTGTACGTTAATTAATAAAAAAGTTACGAGGGAATTTCAAATTTTAACAAAAATTTTGTATTTCCCCCGTATATTGAAACCTACAAAAGATATAAAAAAAAATTAATTAGAAATTTGGATTGCTGAGCAAATTTCATTTCTTTTGATAGGTTATAACTTTTTGTACGTTAATTAAAAAAACAGTTACGAGGGAATTACAAATTTTAACAAAAATTTTGTGTTTCCCCCGTATATTGAAAACTATAAAAGATATAAAAAAAATATTTGAAAATTTGGATTCTTGAGAAAATTTCCTATCTTTTGATAGGTTATAACTTTCTGTACGGTAATTAATAAAAAAGTTACGAGGGAATTTCAAATTATAACAAAAATTTGGTATTTCTTCCGTATATTGAAAACTACAAAAGATATAAAAAAATTAATTGAAAATTTAGATTCTTGAGAAAATTTCCTATCTTTTAATAGGTTATAACTTTTTGTACGGTAATTAATAAAAAAGTTACGAGGGAATTACAAATTTTAACAAAAATTTGGTATTTCCCCCATATATTGAAAACTATAAAAGATATAAAAAAAAATAATTGGAATTTTGAAGTTTTAAAAAAATTTCCTTTCTTTTGATAAGTTATAACTTTTTGTACGGTAATTAATAAAAAAGTTACGAGGGAATTACAAATTTTAACAAAAATTTGGTATTTCCTCCGTATATTAAAAACTATAGAAGATATAAAAGAACTAATTGGAACTTTGGATTTTTAAGAATATTTCCTATCTTTTAATAGGTTATAACTTTTTGTACGTTAATTAATAAAAAAGTTACGAGGGAATTACAAATTTTAACAAAAATTTGGTATTTCCCCCGTATATTGAAAACTATAAAAGATATAAAAAAACTAGTTGGAATTTTGAATTTTGAAGAAAATTTTCTATCTTTTAATAGGTTATAACTTTCTGTATGTTAATTAATAAACAAGTTACGAGGTATTTACAAATTTTAACAAAAATTTTGTATTTCCCCCGTATATTGAAAACTATAAAAGATATAAAAAGACTAATCGGAAATTTGTATGGCTGAGAAAATTTCCTATCTTTTGATAGGTTATAACTTTTTGTACGGTAATTAATAAAAAAGTTACGAGGGAATTACAAATTTTAACAAAAATTTGGTATTTCCCCCGTATATTGAAAACTATAGAAGATATAAAAGAACTAATTGGAACTTTGGATTTTTAAGAATATTTCCTATCTTTTAATAGGTTATAACTTTTTGTACGTTAATTAATAAAAAAGTTACGAGGGAATTACAAATTTTAACAAAAATTTGGTATTTCCCCCGTATATTGAAAACTATAAAAGATATAAAAAAACTAGTTGGAATTTTGAATTTTGAAGAAAATTTTCTATCTTTTAATAGGTTATAACTTTCTGTATGTTAATTAATAAACAAGTTACGAGGTATTTACAAATTTTAACAAAAATTTGGTATTTCCCCCGTATATTGAAAACTATAAAAGATATAAAAAGACTAATCGGAAATTTGTATTGCTGAGAAAATTTCCTATCTTTTGATAGGTTATAACTTTTTGTACGGTAATTAATAAAAAAGTTACGAGGGAATTTCAAATTTTAACAAAAATTTTGTATTTCCCCTCTATATTGAAAACTTTAAAAGATATAAAAAAATTAATTGGATATTTGGATTGTTGAGAGAATTTCCTATCTTTTGATGGGTTATAACTTTTTGTACGGTAAATAATAAAAAAGTTACGAGGGAATTACAAATTTTAACAAAAATTTTGTATTTCCCCCGTATATTGAAAACTATAAAAGATAAAAAAAAATTAATTAGAAACTTGGACTACTGAGCAAATTTCCTTTCTTTTGATAGGTTATAACTTTTTGTACGTTAATTAAAAAACAGTTACGAGGGAATTACAAATTTTAACAAAAATTTTGTATTTCCCCCGTATATGGAAAACTATAAAAGATATAAAGACTAATCGGAAATTTGTATGGCTGAGAAAATTTCCTATCTTTTAATAGGTTATAACTTTTTGTACGGTAATTAATAAAAAAGTTACGAGGGAATTACAAATTTTAACAAAAATTTGGTATTTCCCCCGTATATTGAAAACTATAAAAGATAAAAAAAAAATAATTAGAAATTTGGATTGCTGAGCAAATTTTCTTTCTTTTAATAGGTTATAACTTTTTGTACGTTAATTAAAAAAACAGTTACGAGGGAATTACAAATTTTAACAAAAATTTTGTATTTCCCCCGTATATTGAAAACTATAAAAGATATAAAAAGAATAATCGAAAATTTGTATGGCTGAGAAAATTTGCTATCTTTTGATAGGTTATAACTTTTTGTACGGTAATTAATAAAAAAGTTACGAGGGAATTACAAATTTTAACAAAAATTTGGTATTTCCCCCGTATATTGAAAACTATAGAAGATATGAAAGAACTAATTGGAACTTTGGATTTTTAAAAATATTTCCTATCTTTTGATAGGTTATAATTTTTTGTACGTTAATTATTAAAAAAGTTACGAGGGATTTACAAATTTTAACAAAAATTTTGTATTTCCCCCGTTTTTTAAAAACGATAAAAGATATAAAAAAATTAATTGGAATTTTGGATTTTTAATAAAATTTCCTTTTTTTCGATAGATTATAACTTTTTGTACGTTAATTAAGAAAAAAGTTACGAGGGATTTACAAATTTTAACAAAAATTTTGTATTTCCCCCGTATATTCAAAACTATAAAAGATATAAAAAGACTAATCGGAAATTTGGATTGCTAAAAAAATATCCTATCTTTTAATAGGTTATAACTTTTTGTACGGTAATTAATAAAAAAGTTACGAGAGAATTTCAAATTTAAACAAAAATTTTGTATATCCCCCGTATATTGAAAACTACAAAAGATATAAAAAAATTAATTGGACATTTGGATTGTTGAGAGAATTTCCTATCTTTTGATAGGTTATAATTTTTTGTACGGTAAATAATAAAAAAGTTACGAGGGAATTACAAATTTTAACAAAAATTTTGTATTTCCCCCGTATATTGAAAACTATAAAAGATATAAAAAAACTAATTGGAATTTTGAATTTTAAGAAAATTTTCTATCTTTTGATAGGTTCCAACTTTCTGTACGCTAATTAATAAAAAAGTTACGAGGGATGTACAAATTTTAACAAAAATTTGGTATTTCCCCTGTTTTTTGAAAACTTTAAAAGATATAAAAAAAAATAATTAAAATTTTGGATTTTTAAAAAAATTTCCTTTCTTTTGATAGGTTATAACTTTTTGTACGGTAATTAATAGAAAAGTTACGAGAGAATTTCAAATTTTAACAAAAATTTTGTATTTCCCCCGTATATTGAAAACTATAAAAGATATAAAAAAATTAATTGAATATTTGGATTGTTAAGAGAATTTCCTTTCTTTTGATAGGTTGTAACTTTTTGTACGGTAAATAATAAAAAAGTTACGAGGGAATTACAAATTTTAACAAAAAATTTGTATTTCCCCCGTATATTGAAATCTATAAAAGATAAAAAAAAATATTAAGAAATTTGGATTGCTAAGCAAATTTCCTTTCTTTTGATAGGTTATAACTTTTTGTACGTTAATTAAAAAAACAGTTACGAGGAAATTACAAATTTTAACAAAAATTTTGTATTTCCCCCGTATATTGAAAACTATAAAAGATAAAAAAAAATTAATTAGAAATTTGGATTGATGAGCCAATTTCCTTACTTTTGATAGGTTATAACTTTTTGTACGTTATTTAAAAAACAGTTACGAGGGAATTACAAATTTTAACAAAAATTTTGTATTTCCCCCGTATATTGAAAACTATAAAAGGTATAAAAAGACTAATCGTAAATTTGTATGGCTGAGAAAATTTCCTATCTTCTCATAGGTTATAACTTTTTGTACGGTAATTAATAAAAAAGTTACGAGGGAATTTTAAATTTTAACAAAAATTTTGTATTTCCCCCGTGTATTGAAACCTACAAAAGATATAAAAAAAAATTATTGGATATTTGGATTGTTGAGAGAATTTCCTATCTTTTAATAGGTTATAACTTTTTGTACGGTAAATAATAAAAAAGTCACGAGGGAATTACAAATTTTAACAAAAATTTGGTATTTCCCCCGTATATTGAAAACTATAGAAGATATGAAATAACTAATTGGAACTTTGGATTTTTAAGAAAATTTCCTATCTTTTGATAGGTTACAGCTTTCTGTACGTTAATTAATAAAAAAGTTACGAGGGATTTACAAATTTTAACAAAAATTTTGTATTTCCCCCGTATATTGAAAACTATAAAAGATATAAAAAGACTAATCGGAAATTTGGATTGCTAAAAAAATTTCCTATCTTTTAATAGGTTATAACTTTTTGTACGGTAATTAATAAAAAAGTTACGAGGGAATTTCAAATTTTAACAAAAATTTTGTATTTTCCCCGTATATTGAAAACCACAAAAGATATAAAAAAATTAATTGGATATTTGTATTGTTGAGAGAATTTCCTATCTTTTGATAGGTTATAACTTTTTGTACGGTAAATAATAAAAAAGTTACGAGGGAAATACAAAATTT
>CAXIIO010000690.1:45000-48780 GCA_964028335.1 Altica lythri | reverse complement strand
AACATGAAATTCTACAAAACAGCTATCTACCTTAAAACTACACTTTATTTACTAGCACTGCTTCTTAATATTGAAAGCAAAAGCAGTTGTATAGATATTTAGTTTATATTAACAATATAAAAATATTTTCAATAAAATTCTCCGTACTTTCACAAGTTAAATATGTAAAAAAGTACATTTTATTTACTACTACCGTTTTTTAGAATCGACAGCAGAAACAGTAGCATATATATTTCGTTTAATTTAATAAAAATATATTTTTCTCTGATTTAGCATATAAATATAATTTTAGAAAAATTCTACATACTTTCACAAGTTAAAACTTAAAATTCTACAAAACAGTTTTCGAAGCTTAAACCTACATTTTTTTACTAGCACTGTTTCTTGGAATCGGAAACAGAAGCAGAAGCATAAATATTTCATTTACTTTTCAATATTAATAAAATTTCTACGTACTATCACAACAAGTAAAAACATGAAATTCTACAAAACAGCTATCTAGCTTAAAACTACACTTTATTTACTAGCACTGCTTCTTAATATTGAAAGCAAAAGCAGTTGTATAGATATTTAGTTTATATTAACAATATAAAAATATTTTCAATAAAATTCTCTGTACTTTCACAAGTTAAATATGTAAAAAAGTACATTTTATTTACTACCACCGTTTTTCAAACTCAAAAGCAGAATCAGTAGCATATATATTTCGTTTAATTTACGACATAAAAATATATTTTTCTCTGATTTACCATATAAATATAATTCCAGAAAAATTCTACATACTTTCACAAGTTAAAACTTAAAATTCTACAAAACAGCTTTCGAAGCTTAAACCTACATTTTTCACTAGCATTGTTTCTTGGAATCGGAAACAGAAGCAGAAGCATAAATATTTCATTTACTTTTCAATATTAATAAAATTTCAAAAAATTTCTACGTACTTTCACAACAAGTAAAAACATGAAATTCTACAAAACAGCTATCTACCTTAAAACTACACTTTATTTACTAGCACTGCTTCTTAATATTGAAAGCAAAAGCAGTTGTATAGATATTTAGTTTATATTAACAATATAAAAATATTTTCAATAAAATTCTCCGTACTTTCACAAGTTAAATATGTAAAAAAGTACATTTTATTTACTACTACCGTTTTTTAGAATCGACAGCAGAAACAGTAGCATATATATTTCGTTTAATTTAATAAAAATATATTTTTCTCTGATTTAGCATATAAATATAATTTTAGAAAAATTCTACATACTTTCACAAGTTAAAACTTAAAATTCTACAAAACAGTTTTCGAAGCTTAAACCTACATTTTTTTACTAGCACTGTTTCTTGGAATCGGAAACAGAAGCAGAAGCATAAATATTTCATTTACTTTTCAATATTAATAAAATTTCTACGTACTATCACAACAAGTAAAAACATGAAATTCTACAAAACAGCTATCTAGCTTAAAACTACACTTTATTTACTAGCACTGCTTCTTAATATTGAAAGCAAAAGCAGTTGTATAGATATTTAGTTTATATTAACAATATAAAAATATTTTCAATAAAATTCTCTGTACTTTCACAAGTTAAATATGTAAAAAAGTACATTTTATTTACTACCACCGTTTTTCAAACTCAAAAGCAGAATCAGTAGCATATATATTTCGTTTAATTTACGACATAAAAATATATTTTTCTCTGATTTACCATATAAATATAATTCCAGAAAAATTCTACATACTTTCACAAGTTAAAACTTAAAATTCTACAAAACAGCTTTCGAAGCTTAAACCTACATTTTTCACTAGCATTGTTTCTTGGAATCGGAAACAGAAGCAGAAGCATAAATATTTCATTTACTTTTCAATATTAATAAAATTTCAAAAAATTTCTACGTACTTTCACAACAAGTAAAAACATGAAATTCTACAAAACAGCTATCTAGCTTAAAACTACACTTTATTTACTAGCACTGCTTCTTAATATTAAAAGCAAAAGCAGTTGTATAGATATTTAGTTTTATTAACAACATCAAAATATTTTCAATAAAATTCTCCGTACTTTCACAAGTTAAAATATGTAAAAAAGTTTATTTTATTTACTACCACCGTTTTTCAAACTCAAAATCAGAATCAGTAGCATATATATTTCGTTTAATTTACGACATAAAAATATATTTTTCTCTGATTTACCATATAAATATAATTCCAGAAAAATTCTACATACTTTCACAAGTTAAAACTTAAAATTCTACAAAACAGCTTTCGAAGCTTAAACCTACATTTTTTCACTAGCATTGTTTCTTGGAATCGGAAACAGAAGCAGAAGCATAAATATTTCATTTACTTTTCAATATTAATAAAATTTCAAAAAATTTCTACGTACTTTCACAACAAGTAAAAACATGAAATTCTACAAAACAGCTATCTAGCTTAAAACTACACTTTATTTACTAGCACTGCTTCTTAATATTAAAAGCAAAAGCAGTTGTATAGATATTTAGTTTTATTAACAACATCAAAATATTTTCAATAAAATTCTCCGTACTTTCACAAGTTAAATATGTAAAAAAGTACATTTTATTTACTACCATTGTTTTTCAAAATTAAAAGCAGAATCAGTAGCATATATATTTCGTTTAATTTACGACATAAAAATATATTTTCCTTTGATTTATAATATAAATATAATTTCACAAAAATTCTACATAGTTTCACAAGTTAAAACTTAAAATTCTACATATTTGGTTTTATTAACAATATTAAAATATTTTCAATAAAATTCTCTGTACTTTCACAAGTTACAAATATGTGAAAAAGTACACTTTACTTACTGCTACCGTTTTATAGAATTGACAGCAGAAACAGTAGCATACACATTTCGTTTAATTTACCATATAAATATATTTTCAACAAATTTCTACGTATTTTCACAGCAAGTAAAAACATAAAATTCTACAAAACAGCTATCTAGCTTAAACTACACTTTATTTATAAACACTGCTTCTAAGTATTAAACACAAAAGCAGTGGTATAGATATTTCGTTTTATTAACAATATAGAAATATTTTTAATAAAATTCTTTGTACTTTCACAAGTTAAATATGTGATAGTAGATAGGTCATGCACAATTGAATTTAAAACGAAGTTTAAATACCTAGACTTCATAGTAGATAACAATTTAACTGTTGTCACACATCATGACTATATCGTAAGGAAAATGGCAAAGAAACTATAATATTTTTTTGGTAGAATCTTCATACACCTTAACACTTTTGACAAAGTCAGTGTATACAATACAATAATACAACCACACAGTATGGCATGATGAGAAGTTTGAAGTAATACTAGTAATCGTGTCATGTACAGAGTCTATTAGAAAGCACTGATAAACCAGGAAGCGGATTTACGTTTCTGCGTTCATTTTACGATAGTACAATAATTGTAAAATAGCCACGCAAATGTTGCTATATATTTGGCGTTAAAATAGTGTTTTGTAACATATTTTGGGACGATGGAAAGTTACTTAATAGTGTGCAATTAAAAATTGCATTTACTTGACTTTGTATAGCAGTTTTTTTAATGTTTGTAATTGTTAAAATTATTGAGCAATCTAAAATTAATTTTACAAATTAAAAGTCGTCTGCGAAATACACCTGTAAGGTCCAATTTTCATTGTCTTACAACGACAACGATGATGAAGGATGTTGTTATGTTATGAACAAATTTTACAACAAACCAAAACGAATTGGATAATGAAAAGACGCTTTCTCAATCCAAAA
>CAXIIO010000690.1:30000-37500 GCA_964028335.1 Altica lythri | reverse complement strand
AACTTTAAAGTAAACAAAAATATAAATAATATAATTGTTTCTAACTTTAGTTCCTAAAAACATTTCGTTTATTTCGCATTCTATACCTCAAAAGATCGTATGCGTTTAATAACGGACGTTCTAATGACAGCATATGCAAGTAAAACGATATATAGTTCAAATATTTATAACAGACTTGTCGTAAGTTGACAAACACTGTAATGATCCTTCCGCAGGTTCACCTACGGAAACCTTGTTACGACTTTTACTTCCTCTAAATGATCAAGTTTGGTCATCTTTCCGAAGCATCGACGACGCCGAAACGCCACCGCGCTCAGTCCGAAGACCTCACTAAATCATTCAATCGGTAGTAGCGACGGGCGGTGTGTACAAAGGGCAGGGACGTAATCAACGCGAGCTTATGACTCGCGCTTACTGGGAATTCCTCGTTCATGGGGAACAATTGCAAGCCCCAATCCCTAGCACGAAGGAGGTTCAGCGGGTTACCCGGGCCGCTCGGCCAGGGAGGACACGCTGATTCCTTCAGTGTAGCGCGCGTGCGGCCCAGAACATCTAAGGGCATCACAGACCTGTTATTGCTCAATCTCGTGCGGCTAGAAGCCGCCTGTCCCTCTAAGAAGAATTGTTTGTACGCCGACAGTAAAAACCGCGCGCAGTGGGGGCCGAAACCCATCACCGGCGGGCCTTTGGGATGTCGAAATACGCCTAGTTAGCAGGCTAGAGTCTCGTTCGTTATCGGAATTAACCAGACAAATCGCTCCACCAACTAAGAACGGCCATGCACCACCACCCACCGAATCAAGAAAGAGCTCTCAATCTGTCAATCCTTCCGGTGTCCGGGCCTGGTGAGGTTTCCCGTGTTGAGTCAAATTAAGCCGCAGGCTCCACTCCTGGTGGTGCCCTTCCGTCAATTCCTTTAAGTTTCAGCTTTGCAACCATACTTCCCCCGGAACCCAAAAGCTTTGGTTTCCCGGAAGCTGCCCGCCGAGTCATCGGAGGAACGTCGGCGGATCGCTAGCTGGCATCGTTTATGGTTAGAACTAGGGCGGTATCTGATCGCCTTCGAACCTCTAACTTTCGTTCTTGATCAATGAAAGCGTTTTTGGCAAATGCTTTCGCTTCTGTCCGTCTTGCGACGATCCAAGAATTTCACCTCTAACGTCGCAATACGAATGCCCCCATCCGTTCCTATTAATCATTACCTCGGGGTTCCGAAAACCAACAAAATAGAACCGAGGTCCTATTCCATTATTCCATGCACACAGTATTCAGGCGAAGTTTTAGCCTGCTTTAAGCACTCTAATTTGTTCAAAGTAAACGTGCCGGCCCACCTCGACACTCAGTGAAGAGCACCGCGGCGGGATTGAGTTGGGCCGCCCTTGCGAGCTAAGCCCACCGGCAGGACGTCCCGCGACACGCCAGTTGACACCGCGTACGATGAACCAGCGACGCGGGACACAGATTCGACTACGAGCTTTTTAACCGCAACAACTTTAATATACGCTATTGGAGCTGGAATTACCGCGGCTGCTGGCACCAGACTTGCCCTCCAATTGATCCTCGTTAAAGGGTTTAGAGTGTACTCATTCCGATTACGGGGCCTCGGATGAGTCCCGTATCGTTATTTTTCGTCACTACCTCCCCGTGCCGGGAGTGGGTAATTTGCGCGCCTGCTGCCTTCCTTGGATGTGGTAGCCGTTTCTCAGGCTCCCTCTCCGGAATCGAACCCTGATTCCCCGTTACCCGTTACAACCATGGTAGGCGCAGAACCTACCATCGACAGTTGATAAGGCAGACATTTGAAAGATGCGTCGCCGGTGCGAGACCGTGCGATCAGCGTAAAGTTATTCAGAGTCACCAAGTATTACGATGTCGAGCAAGCTCGCCACCGATTGGTTTTGATCTAATAAAAGCGCTCCTTCCGTCTCCGGTCGGAGCTCTGTTTGCATGTATTAGCTCTAGAATTACCACAGTTATCCAAGTAAATGTGGGTACGATCTAAGGAACCATAACTGATTTAATGAGCCTTTCGCGGTTTCACCTTAATTTGGCTTGTACTGAGACATGCATGGCTTAATCTTTGAGACAAGCATATGACTACTGGCAGGATCAACCAGGGAGCTGTTGTTCCGTCATTCGAAAAAGAATAACAGAGATTATCAGTCTCCTCTAGTATTACAAATTTGCAATTCAAGAGAAACAAAAGACCGATGTGTCAAATCTCTATCATATTCTTTTCCTAGTGCGTGTTGAATTTTGCGTACATGAAAAGTTAAACTTTTCGCACGCCACGCTTAATAGGAGATAAGGTATATATGATATTTATAGAAGACAAGACAATCGTATTTGTATTATCTCTTATATTACATATAAAAACCGGACAGACAATATATTACATAACAGAGAGCTAGTTTTAAATGTAACTACTTTGTCATGTTTTATATAAACGCCTACCGGCAAAAAATTTCGAACATTCTCTCGACCCTTCGCTAGATATAAAGCGACACGGTGTACTCGAAAGAATCGTTACGAATAGAAATTCTCGCTCGGACAGAAGAGAGTTGTCGCAAAAAATGAAAAATTTGATTGAAATCAAATTTTATTAGTTTGATCGCATGTGGATCGCCAAACGTGTAAACGCCTTGCAAAATCCGCGATCTCGCTGTGTGATCTGTATCTTACGATACAAAAAATAATTGTGGTTTTATATATACATAATTTTATATTTCTTAACAATTACTACCAACATTTTTGAAGATAGAAATGTTAGAAAATAAAATATATAATATAAATCTCAACCACAATGCAAAAAGATCAAACTTGGACAACACCAGACTTTTAGATCGAGTATTTGTCGAGTCGTCTTTTTACATAACTGGGCAATTGTTATTATAGCGCTTTACGTTATTTAGTATATGTAGTTTAAATTTATGGTTTAATACTTTATATAATTTAATATTCGTCCAATAAATTTAATCATTACGTAATCTATATAACATTCTAATGAAAATAAAGATTACATTATAAAATTTCATAAAATTTTATTAAAACTTAAGTTGTTATGTTGGCACAATTAAGTGATATTTACAAAAAAATATATTTAAAAAAAATTATTTTTACATATTACTGAGAAATAACTTGTAAAATTTAACTACAATAATAATTCAATCATTTCTTACTAAAATACGTTAACACAATTAATTCAGTTATTAAATTGGTTTATCTTAATATTAAATTAACAAGATATAAAAACTATTATTCGTTGACCATTATATCATGTGCTTTCAAAAATATTCCACGTACTTTCACAAATTAAACATTTAAAAAAGTATACTTTATTTACTACTACCGTTTTTTAGAATCGACAGCAGAAACAGTAGCATATATATTTCGTTTAATTTAATAAAAATATATTTTTCTCTGATTTAGCATATAAATATAATTTTAGAAAAATTCTACATACTTTCACAAGTTAAAACTTAAAATTCTACAAAACAGTTTTCGAAGCTTAAACCTACATTTTTTTACTAGCACTGTTTCTTGGAATCGGAAACAGAAGCAGAAGCATAAATATTTCATTTACTTTTCAATATTAATACAATTTCTACGTACTATCACAACAAGTAAAAACATGAAATTCTACAAAACAGCTATCTACCTTAAAACTACACTTTATTTACTAGCACTGCTTCTTAATATTGAAAGCAAAAGCAGTTGTATAGATATTTAGTTTATATTAACAATATAAAAATATTTTCAATAAAATTCTCTGTACTTTCACAAGTTAAATATGTAAAAAAGTACATTTTATTTACTACCACCGTTTTTCAAACTCAAAAGCAGAATCAGTAGCATATATATTTCGTTTAATTTACGACATAAAAATATATTTTTCTCTGATTTACCATATAAATATAATTCCAGAAAAATTCTACATACTTTCACAAGTTAAAACTTAAAATTCTACAAAACAGCTTTCGAAGCTTAAACCTACATTTTTTCACTAGCATTGTTTCTTGGAATCGGAAACAGAAGCAGAAGCATAAATATTTCATTTACTTTTCAATATTAATAAAATTTCAAAAAATTTCTACGTACTTTCACAACAAGTAAAAACATGAAATTCTACAAAACAGCTATCTACCTTAAAACTACACTTTATTTACTAGCACTGCTTCTTAATATTGAAAGCAAAAGCAGTTGTATAGATATTTAGTTTATATTAACAATATAAAAATATTTTCAATAAAATTCTCCGTACTTTCACAAGTTAAATATGTAAAAAAGTACATTTTATTTACTACTACCGTTTTTTAGAATCGACAGCAGAAACAGTAGCATATATATTTCGTTTAATTTAATAAAAATATATTTTTCTCTGATTTAGCATATAAATATAATTTTAGAAAAATTCTACATACTTTCACAAGTTAAAACTTAAAATTCTACAAAACAGTTTTCGAAGCTTAAACCTACATTTTTTTACTAGCACTGTTTCTTGGAATCGGAAACAGAAGCAGAAGCATAAATATTTCATTTACTTTTCAATATTAATAAAATTTCTACGTACTATCACAACAAGTAAAAACATGAAATTCTACAAAACAGCTATCTAGCTTAAAACTACACTTTATTTACTAGCACTGCTTCTTAATATTGAAAGCAAAAGCAGTTGTATAGATATTTAGTTTATATTAACAATATAAAAATATTTTCAATAAAATTCTCTGTACTTTCACAAGTTAAATATGTAAAAAAGTACATTTTATTTACTACCACCGTTTTTCAAACTCAAAAGCAGAATCAGTAGCATATATATTTCGTTTAATTTACGACATAAAAATATATTTTTCTCTGATTTACCATATAAATATAATTCCAGAAAAATTCTACATACTTTCACAAGTTAAAACTTAAAATTCTACAAAACAGCTTTCGAAGCTTAAACCTACATTTTTTCACTAGCATTGTTTCTTGGAATCGGAAACAGAAGCAGAAGCATAAATATTTCATTTACTTTTCAATATTAATAAAATTTCAAAAAATTTCTACGTACTTTCACAACAAGTAAAAACATGAAATTCTACAAAACAGCTATCTACCTTAAAACTACACTTTATTTACTAGCACTGCTTCTTAATATTGAAAGCAAAAGCAGTTGTATAGATATTTAGTTTATATTAACAATATAAAAATATTTTCAATAAAATTCTCCGTACTTTCACAAGTTAAATATGTAAAAAAGTACATTTTATTTACTACTACCGTTTTTTAGAATCGACAGCAGAAACAGTAGCATATATATTTCGTTTAATTTAATAAAAATATATTTTTCTCTGATTTAGCATATAAATATAATTTTAGAAAAATTCTACATACTTTCACAAGTTAAAACTTAAAATTCTACAAAACAGTTTTCGAAGCTTAAACCTACATTTTTTTACTAGCACTGTTTCTTGGAATCGGAAACAGAAGCAGAAGCATAAATATTTCATTTACTTTTCAATATTAATAAAATTTCTACGTACTATCACAACAAGTAAAAACATGAAATTCTACAAAACAGCTATCTAGCTTAAAACTACACTTTATTTACTAGCACTGCTTCTTAATATTGAAAGCAAAAGCAGTTGTATAGATATTTAGTTTATATTAACAATATAAAAATATTTTCAATAAAATTCTCTGTACTTTCACAAGTTAAATATGTAAAAAAGTACATTTTATTTACTACCACCGTTTTTCAAACTCAAAAGCAGAATCAGTAGCATATATATTTCGTTTAATTTACGACATAAAAATATATTTTTCTCTGATTTACCATATAAATATAATTCCAGAAAAATTCTACATACTTTCACAAGTTAAAACTTAAAATTCTACAAAACAGCTTTCGAAGCTTAAACCTACATTTTTTCACTAGCATTGTTTCTTGGAATCGGAAACAGAAGCAGAAGCATAAATATTTCATTTACTTTTCAATATTAATAAAATTTCAAAAAATTTCTACGTACTTTCACAACAAGTAAAAACATGAAATTCTACAAAACAGCTATCTAGCTTAAAACTACACTTTATTTACTAGCACTGCTTCTTAATATTAAAAGCAAAAGCAGTTGTATAGATATTTAGTTTTATTAACAACATCAAAATATTTTCAATAAAATTCTCCGTACTTTCACAAGTTAAATATGTAAAAAAGTTTATTTTATTTACTACCACCGTTTTTCAAACTCAAAATCAGAATCAGTAGCATATATATTTCGTTTAATTTACGACATAAAAATATATTTTTCTCTGATTTACCATATAAATATAATTCCAGAAAAATTCTACATACTTTCACAAGTTAAAACTTAAAATTCTACAAAACAGCTTTCGAAGCTTAAACCTACATTTTTTCACTAGCATTGTTTCTTGGAATCGGAAACAGAAGCAGAAGCATAAATATTTCATTTACTTTTCAATATTAATAAAATTTCAAAAAATTTCTACGTACTTTCACAACAAGTAAAAACATGAAATTCTACAAAACAGCTATCTAGCTTAAAACTACACTTTATTTACTAGCACTGCTTCTTAATATTAAAAGCAAAAGCAGTTGTATAGATATTTAGTTTTATTAACAACATCAAAATATTTTCAATAAAATTCTCCGTACTTTCACAAGTTAAATATGTAAAAAAGTACATTTTATTTACTACCATTGTTTTTCAAAATTAAAAGCAGAATCAGTAGCATATATATTTCGTTTAATTTACGACATAAAAATATATTTTCCTTTGATTTATAATATAAATATAATTTCACAAAAATTCTACATAGTTTCACAAGTTAAAACTTAAAATTCTACATATTTGGTTTTATTAACAATATTAAAATATTTTCAATAAAATTCTCGGTACTTTCACAAGTTACAAATATGTGAAAAAGTACACTTTACTTACTGCTACCGTTTTATAGAATTGACAGCAGAAACAGTAGCATACACATTTCGTTTAATTTACCATATAAATATATTTTCAACAAATTTCTACGTATTTTCACAGCAAGTAAAAACATAAAATTCTACAAAACAGCTATCTAGCTTAAACTACACTTTATTTATAAACACTGCTTCTAAGTATTAAACACAAAAGCAGTGGTATAGATATTTCGTTTTATTAACAATATAGAAATATTTTTAATAAAATTCTTTGTACTTTCACAAGTTAAATATGTGATAGTAGATAGGTCATGCACAATTGAATTTAAAACGAAGTTTAAATACCTAGACTTCATAGTAGATAACAATTTAACTGTTGTCACACATCATGACTATATCGTAAGGAAAATGGCAAAGAAACTATAATATTTTTTTGGTAGAATCTTCATACACCTTAACACTTTTGACAAAGTCAGTGTATACAATACAATAATACAACCACACAGTATGGCATGATGAGAAGTTTGAAGTAATACTAGTAATCGTGTCATGTACAGAGTCTATTAGAAAGCACT
>CAXIIO010000690.1:12500-25000 GCA_964028335.1 Altica lythri | reverse complement strand
TCTAAGCCAAATGTTACTTTCTTTTGCGTTCTTAAAGTAACGAATCCCCGAGCCTTGTGAAATGAGCTGACTCCACGCTTGATGTTCAGCGTTAGCAAATGCTACTTTCTGTTGCCGTAGTTCAGTGGTATTTAGGTTTTCATCGATATTTAGGGCGCGAGCAATCTTCCGCCTTCTGTGTTCAATGAGCGGGCTATGCCCCACCTCCATTGTCACTAGGTCAGTAGATTCGCGCATTTTTGTAGCCATCTGAAGAAAGGATAATTGAATATCTTTCTCCAATCTGACGAAACCTAGACCTCCGTCCTTCGACTTTGTGTAGAAAATATGCTCTGTGATGGACTCAGGCAATTTGAAGTAGCGCTTTATTTCACAACGGATGTTCCTATCCAGCTTCTGGAGCTGGGTCGCCGACGGGGGATCCATCACCATTATGTATCGGTACCTTGGTACGATATATCTTTGTAACAGGTCGAGCTTTTGAAGTGGTTTAAGTGCAAGCAAGCCTACATCTTTTACGCACCTCAATAGATCGTCCATAGCGTTCACACTAGCTTTAGAGCCCCACGGGGTGTATGTCTTACCTAGATACTTGAACTCGCACTCCGGCCCTGTATATTGAACTTTTTCCCCTCGTAGTTGCACTTCAGGGTCCCTCACTAGCCACGTTTTGTTCTTTGCTACTATTTGGAATGATGAACATTTGCTCACAGAAAGTGACATACCTAAACGTTCGAGATACGTATCAAGTGCCAACAGGTCTGATGCAGCTTGTTCCTCATTTTCGCTGAACAAAATCGTGTCGTCTGCGAATGCAATTACGGACGCCCTCTGGTCTCCAAGCTGAATACCATGATTGGATTCTGTCAGAGACTCGATAATCGGGTCCATAATAGCGTTGAAAATGAATGGTGAGAGCGGATCGCCTTGCTTCACACCTCGCATTAGTTCAATAGTGAGTTTTCCGTCGCAACCATTGATTATGGTACTACAGTCTACATAGGTATCTTGTATGTAACTCGCAATGACATTTGGTATTCCTAGCCTCATTAAAGCCGGTCTTATGGCTTTGTGAGGCACAGTGTCAAAAGCTTTTGAAATGTCGCATATCGTAACTACTCCTCCTGTTGTTATTTTCATCTGCCTAAGCAGACATTCAAAGGCTTGCGTGTTCACAAATGTGCCGTTTTCGGCAACGAAACCTTTTTGCCAGCTATTGAACTTTGTGTTCTCTCTAATGAGTGAATCAACAGTTCCTGAGAAGAGCCGGCTTATTAGCTGTCCGACGGTTATAGGTCGCCAGTTTGCTGGGTTTCTAGGATCTTTACCTTCTTTAGGAATCAGCGTAGTACGATTCGACTTCCATGCTTTAGGGAAATACCTTGCTGCAAGTAATAGGTTAAAAAGCCTAGTGCATAGAGTTAGTATTCCAGGCGTGAGATGAGATTTTTCTACGCCATCTAGACCAGCTGCAGTTTTAGCTTTTAGTTTTGCAAAGCGTCGCTTTACCATTTGCAAAGTGATAGGGGGCAGTACAACATTCGGATCCATAAGAGGCTGCTTGCTTTTCCAGTTAAGTGGAAAGTCTTTGTTGCATGGGGCACCCCAGAGTTTTGAGTATAGATGGTGTATCTCCTCGGCTGTAGGTAGCTTTGGTGATTGTCCTCCTAACTCGGTGAACTCTGTTTTATCCATGATTTTTCGTGCCACCTCTTTAGGATTCTTGTCGTAGCTTGCCTGCATTTCTGCATAAGCTCTACGTCGCCTTGCATTGCGGTTTTCTTTCCTTTTCGTGTTCGGTTTGTGTCTAGCCGGACCCTGTGAGGACTTGATCTTTTTGCCCTCTACCTTGATCGCGTACGCAGTCAGGTCATCAACAATGTTATCGATTTCCATCAGCATCCGCTCGTCAGGGTCGGTCACGTGCCTTAAGAGTTCACCTTGACACGCGATTCGGAACGCAATGTTATGTTCTTGGACACATGGGAATTTGCTTGTCAGAAATTTGTGAGCTGCCGCAGCGGCGTGCGCTTTTACCCATTGATCTTCATTAGGGTCATCTAAAGGAGGATTGTCTTCCTGTAAGACCTCACTGAGGGTAATAGGTGTTAAAGGGGCCGCGTCATCTTTCTCTGTTATGTCTCTTCCGCCAAGTGCTTTCCTACGCTCACGTCTTCCCAAATCAGAGAACTTATCTCTGATTTGTTTAAGCGTTTTTCCAGGAAACAACTCAGTAATGCCATCGTATTTGCGCTTTGTTTTACCTTCCAATGTCGGTTTGATTTCAAGAAGAAGTTTTTCCTCTTCCGCTGTCCAGACACTTCCACCTCGCCCAACAGGTCTTCCTGTCGAGGCGCATGGTGCGATGTCCATAAGTCTATTAGTATTTCTGACATTAGGGCAGCAGGTACGTTCGTGAACAGAGCGTCCCCTACTAGTAGGGAATGTTCTGACACACTTCTCACATTTGAAATCACCGGGTGGTACATTTTCCGGTGCGCCTTTACATTTAGGAATGTGGCAGTCAATTGAGTGTAGTTTCGGGAATGGTTTATTACACTTTACGCAGATGAGGACAAATTCGAGTTTTGGGTGCGCATTGAGTATATGTTTGACATATGCTCGCGTACCTATGAATGTTAAATCGCAGCCCGCAATCGCGCATCTTAGGTCTTGATGAAGGGGATAGTTAATCCGGACCCTGCCACTTGGCTGCTCAATTTCTACTCCGCCTACACTTGAACTATTGTCCAAGGGATAGAGGCGTAGGTAGCTCTCTTGATTAGGGTTAGCCATAGGGTTTGCCATGTTCGTTTCCGTGAGATCAGTTTCTTGTGGGGACGTATTTCCGGAGTCCACCTGTCCGGTCCGAGGCTGCATTATCTGACTTTCCATGTGTAAGAATTTGTCTTTTGTAATGCTTCTAGCCAACGCCGCCAGAAACGGTTCTCCGACGAACCTTAGGTTCTGCACTGCTATCCAAGTTAGTGTTTCTATCTGTTGCTTTCTCGAGAGTCCGAAGACAAGTCCCTTACGACATGGCTCGTGAAAGATGTTTCAACAGATATACACTTCCTCGTTGCGCAGATTTGAGATTCCCTAGCTGTCCCGTCTGGGGATGTTCAGCGTTGATTGGATCTTATTTGACGGGCAGATGCCTACTTTGGTTCAAGATGTTCGAACCACTTAGGTACTGATCTTATGAACCTGTATTCATGCTCATCCTTTAGGACTTTAGGATGGACTTGGGCATAACCGACTGTCTTTTATGCCGTATGGGAACGCGCCGTGAACCGCGTTAGCAGATAGTAAATTGCCAGCTTCCCATCTTGAGCGTATTTCCCTATAGTTGGCATTCTACAGGTAGCTCGTTCGCCTAGATGTTCTGACTGTATAACATTTGTCCACGAACCCAGTGAATCTATGTTCAGTCTTTAGGCAATCTAGAGAGCTTTTGTTCTCCCACCAACTATTGTCAGCAGAACGTGCGACGGGACATCGTAATTGGTAAGCCAATTTTTCGATGGAAGCTACATCACACATGTCAGCTTTTACTTTGATGGTAAGCTGAGAGTCATAGTTACTCCCGCAGTGCTAGTAAATAAAGTGTAGTTTTAAGCTAGATAGCTGTTTTGTAGAATTTCATGTTTTTACTTGTTGTGAAAGTACGTAGAAATTTTTTGAAATTTTATTAATATTGAAAAGTAAATGAAATATTTATGCTTCTGCTTCTGTTTCCGATTCCAAGAAACAATGCTAGTGAAAAAATGTAGGTTTAAGCTTCGAAAGCTGTTTTGTAGAATTTTAAGTTTTAACTTGTGAAAGTATGTAGAATTTTTCTGGAATTATATTTATATGGTAAATCAGAGAAAAATATATTTTTATGTCGTAAATTAAACGAAATATATATGCTACTGATTCTGATTTTGAGTTTGAAAAACGGTGGTAGTAAATAAAATAAACTTTTTTACATATTTAACTTGTGAAAGTACGGAGAATTTTATTGAAAATATTTTGATGTTGTTAATAAAACTAAATATCTATACAACTGCTTTTGCTTTTAATATTAAGAAGCAGTGCTAGTAAATAAAGTGTAGTTTTAAGCTAGATAGCTGTTTTGTAGAATTTCATGTTTTTACTTGTTGTGAAAGTACGTAGAAATTTTTTGAAATTTTATTAATATTGAAAAGTAAATGAAATATTTATGCTTCTGCTTCTGTTTCCGATTCCAAGAAACAATGCTAGTGAAAAAATGTAGGTTTAAGCTTCGAAAGCTGTTTTGTAGAATTTTAAGTTTTAACTTGTGAAAGTATGTAGAATTTTTCTGGAATTATATTTATATGGTAAATCAGAGAAAAATATATTTTTATGTCGTAAATTAAACGAAATATATATGCTACTGATTCTGCTTTTGAGTTTGAAAAACGGTGGTAGTAAATAAAATGTACTTTTTTACATATTTAACTTGTGAAAGTACAGAGAATTTTATTGAAAATATTTTTATATTGTTAATATAAACTAAATATCTATACAACTGCTTTTGCTTTCAATATTAAGAAGCAGTGCTAGTAAATAAAGTGTAGTTTTAAGCTAGATAGCTGTTTTGTAGAATTTCATGTTTTTACTTGTTGTGATAGTACGTAGAAATTTTATTAATATTGAAAAGTAAATGAAATATTTATGCTTCTGCTTCTGTTTCCGATTCCAAGAAACAGTGCTAGTAAAAAAATGTAGGTTTAAGCTTCGAAAACTGTTTTGTAGAATTTTAAGTTTTAACTTGTGAAAGTATGTAGAATTTTTCTAAAATTATATTTATATGCTAAATCAGAGAAAAATATATTTTTATTAAATTAAACGAAATATATATGCTACTGTTTCTGCTGTCGATTCTAAAAAACGGTAGTAGTAAATAAAATGTACTTTTTTACATATTTAACTTGTGAAAGTACGGAGAATTTTATTGAAAATATTTTTATATTGTTAATATAAACTAAATATCTATACAACTGCTTTTGCTTTCAATATTAAGAAGCAGTGCTAGTAAATAAAGTGTAGTTTTAAGGTAGATAGCTGTTTTGTAGAATTTCATGTTTTTACTTGTTGTGAAAGTACGTAGAAATTTTTTGAAATTTTATTAATATTGAAAAGTAAATGAAATATTTATGCTTCTGCTTCTGTTTCCGATTCCAAGAAACAATGCTAGTGAAAAAATGTAGGTTTAAGCTTCGAAAGCTGTTTTGTAGAATTTTAAGTTTTAACTTGTGAAAGTATGTAGAATTTTTCTGGAATTATATTTATATGGTAAATCAGAGAAAAATATATTTTTATGTCGTAAATTAAACGAAATATATATGCTACTGATTCTGCTTTTGAGTTTGAAAAACGGTGGTAGTAAATAAAATGTACTTTTTTACATATTTAACTTGTGAAAGTACAGAGAATTTTATTGAAAATATTTTTATATTGTTAATATAAACTAAATATCTATACAACTGCTTTTGCTTTCAATATTAAGAAGCAGTGCTAGTAAATAAAGTGTAGTTTTAAGCTAGATAGCTGTTTTGTAGAATTTCATGTTTTTACTTGTTGTGATAGTACGTAGAAATTTTATTAATATTGAAAAGTAAATGAAATATTTATGCTTCTGCTTCTGTTTCCGATTCCAAGAAACAGTGCTAGTAAAAAAATGTAGGTTTAAGCTTCGAAAACTGTTTTGTAGAATTTTAAGTTTTAACTTGTGAAAGTATGTAGAATTTTTCTAAAATTATATTTATATGCTAAATCAGAGAAAAATATATTTTTATTAAATTAAACGAAATATATATGCTACTGTTTCTGCTGTCGATTCTAAAAAACGGTAGTAGTAAATAAAATGTACTTTTTTACATATTTAACTTGTGAAAGTACGGAGAATTTTATTGAAAATATTTTTATATTGTTAATATAAACTAAATATCTATACAACTGCTTTTGCTTTCAATATTAAGAAGCAGTGCTAGTAAATAAAGTGTAGTTTTAAGGTAGATAGCTGTTTTGTAGAATTTCATGTTTTTACTTGTTGTGAAAGTACGTAGAAATTTTTTGAAATTTTATTAATATTGAAAAGTAAATGAAATATTTATGCTTCTGCTTCTGTTTCCGATTCCAAGAAACAATGCTAGTGAAAAAATGTAGGTTTAAGCTTCGAAAGCTGTTTTGTAGAATTTTAAGTTTTAACTTGTGAAAGTATGTAGAATTTTTCTGGAATTATATTTATATGGTAAATCAGAGAAAAATATATTTTTATGTCGTAAATTAAACGAAATATATATGCTACTGATTCTGCTTTTGAGTTTGAAAAACGGTGGTAGTAAATAAAATGTACTTTTTTACATATTTAACTTGTGAAAGTACAGAGAATTTTATTGAAAATATTTTTATATTGTTAATATAAACTAAATATCTATACAACTGCTTTTGCTTTCAATATTAAGAAGCAGTGCTAGTAAATAAAGTGTAGTTTTAAGGTAGATAGCTGTTTTGTAGAATTTCATGTTTTTACTTGTTGTGATAGTACGTAGAAATTGTATTAATATTGAAAAGTAAATGAAATATTTATGCTTCTGCTTCTGTTTCCGATTCCAAGAAACAGTGCTAGTAAAAAAATGTAGGTTTAAGCTTCGAAAACTGTTTTGTAGAATTTTAAGTTTTAACTTGTGAAAGTATGTAGAATTTTTCTAAAATTATATTTATATGCTAAATCAGAGAAAAATATATTTTTATTAAATTAAACGAAATATATATGCTACTGTTTCTGCTGTCGATTCTAAAAAACGGTAGTAGTAAATAAAGTATACTTTTTTAAATGTTTAATTTGTGAAAGTACGTGGAATATTTTTGAAAGCACATGATATAATGGTCAACGAATAATAGTTTTTATATCTTGTTAATTTAATATTAAGATAAACCAATTTAATAACTGAATTAATTGTGTTAACGTATTTTAGTAAGAAATGATTGAATTATTATTGTAGTTAAATTTTACAAGTTATTTCTCAGTAATATGTAAAAATAATTTTTTTTAAATATATTTTTTTGTAAATATCACTTAATTGTGCCAACATAACAACTTAAGTTTTAATAAAATTTTATGAAATTTTATAATGTAATCTTTATTTTCATTAGAATGTTATATAGATTACGTAATGATTAAATTTATTGGACGAATATTAAATTATATAAAGTATTAAACCATAAATTTAAACTACATATACTAAATAACGTAAAGCGCTATAATAACAATTGCCCAGTTATGTAAAAAGACGACTCGACAAATACTCGATCTAAAAGTCTGGTGTTGTCCAAGTTTGATCTTTTTGCATTGTGGTTGAGATTTATATTATATATTTTATTTTCTAACATTTCTATCTTCAAAAATGTTGGTAGTAATTGTTAAGAAATATAAAATTATGTATATATAAAACCACAATTATTTTTTGTATCGTAAGATACAGATCACACAGCGAGATCGCGGATTTTGCAAGGCGTTTACACGTTTGGCGATCCACATGCGATCAAACTAATAAAATTTGATTTCAATCAAATTTTTCATTTTTTGCGACAACTCTCTTCTGTCCGAGCGAGAATTTCTATTCGTAACGATTCTTTCGAGTACACCGTGTCGCTTTATATCTAGCGAAGGGTCGAGAGAATGTTCGAAATTTTTTGCCGGTAGGCGTTTATATAAAACATGACAAAGTAGTTACATTTAAAACTAGCTCTCTGTTATGTAATATATTGTCTGTCCGGTTTTTATATGTAATATAAGAGATAATACAAATACGATTGTCTTGTCTTCTATAAATATCATATATACCTTATCTCCTATTAAGCGTGGCGTGCGAAAAGTTTAACTTTTCATGTACGCAAAATTCAACACGCACTAGGAAAAGAATATGATAGAGATTTGACACATCGGTCTTTTGTTTCTCTTGAATTGCAAATTTGTAATACTAGAGGAGACTGATAATCTCTGTTATTCTTTTTCGAATGACGGAACAACAGCTCCCTGGTTGATCCTGCCAGTAGTCATATGCTTGTCTCAAAGATTAAGCCATGCATGTCTCAGTACAAGCCAAATTAAGGTGAAACCGCGAAAGGCTCATTAAATCAGTTATGGTTCCTTAGATCGTACCCACATTTACTTGGATAACTGTGGTAATTCTAGAGCTAATACATGCAAACAGAGCTCCGACCGGAGACGGAAGGAGCGCTTTTATTAGATCAAAACCAATCGGTGGCGAGCTTGCTCGACATCGTAATACTTGGTGACTCTGAATAACTTTACGCTGATCGCACGGTCTCGCACCGGCGACGCATCTTTCAAATGTCTGCCTTATCAACTGTCGATGGTAGGTTCTGCGCCTACCATGGTTGTAACGGGTAACGGGGAATCAGGGTTCGATTCCGGAGAGGGAGCCTGAGAAACGGCTACCACATCCAAGGAAGGCAGCAGGCGCGCAAATTACCCACTCCCGGCACGGGGAGGTAGTGACGAAAAATAACGATACGGGACTCATCCGAGGCCCCGTAATCGGAATGAGTACACTCTAAACCCTTTAACGAGGATCAATTGGAGGGCAAGTCTGGTGCCAGCAGCCGCGGTAATTCCAGCTCCAATAGCGTATATTAAAGTTGTTGCGGTTAAAAAGCTCGTAGTCGAATCTGTGTCCCGCGTCGCTGGTTCATCGTACGCGGTGTCAACTGGCGTGTCGCGGGACGTCCTGCCGGTGGGCTTAGCTCGCAAGGGCGGCCCAACTCAATCCCGCCGCGGTGCTCTTCACTGAGTGTCGAGGTGGGCCGGCACGTTTACTTTGAACAAATTAGAGTGCTTAAAGCAGGCTAAAACTTCGCCTGAATACTGTGTGCATGGAATAATGGAATAGGACCTCGGTTCTATTTTGTTGGTTTTCGGAACCCCGAGGTAATGATTAATAGGAACGGATGGGGGCATTCGTATTGCGACGTTAGAGGTGAAATTCTTGGATCGTCGCAAGACGGACAGAAGCGAAAGCATTTGCCAAAAACGCTTTCATTGATCAAGAACGAAAGTTAGAGGTTCGAAGGCGATCAGATACCGCCCTAGTTCTAACCATAAACGATGCCAGCTAGCGATCCGCCGACGTTCCTCCGATGACTCGGCGGGCAGCTTCCGGGAAACCAAAGCTTTTGGGTTCCGGGGGAAGTATGGTTGCAAAGCTGAAACTTAAAGGAATTGACGGAAGGGCACCACCAGGAGTGGAGCCTGCGGCTTAATTTGACTCAACACGGGAAACCTCACCAGGCCCGGACACCGGAAGGATTGACAGATTGAGAGCTCTTTCTTGATTCGGTGGGTGGTGGTGCATGGCCGTTCTTAGTTGGTGGAGCGATTTGTCTGGTTAATTCCGATAACGAACGAGACTCTAGCCTGCTAACTAGGCGTATTTCGACATCCCAAAGGCCCGCCGGTGATGGGTTTCGGCCCCCACTGCGCGCGGTTTTTACTGTCGGCGTACAAACAATTCTTCTTAGAGGGACAGGCGGCTTCTAGCCGCACGAGATTGAGCAATAACAGGTCTGTGATGCCCTTAGATGTTCTGGGCCGCACGCGCGCTACACTGAAGGAATCAGCGTGTCCTCCCTGGCCGAGCGGCCCGGGTAACCCGCTGAACCTCCTTCGTGCTAGGGATTGGGGCTTGCAATTGTTCCCCATGAACGAGGAATTCCCAGTAAGCGCGAGTCATAAGCTCGCGTTGATTACGTCCCTGCCCTTTGTACACACCGCCCGTCGCTACTACCGATTGAATGATTTAGTGAGGTCTTCGGACTGAGCGCGGTGGCGTTTCGGCGTCGTCGATGCTTCGGAAAGATGACCAAACTTGATCATTTAGAGGAAGTAAAAGTCGTAATAAGGTTTCCGTAGGTGAACCTGCGGAAGGATCATTACAGTGTTTGTCAACTTACGACAAGTCTGTTATAAATATTTGAACTATATATCGTTTTACTTGCATATGCTGTCATTAGAACGTCCGTTATTAAACGCATACGATCTTTTGAGGTATAGAATGCGAAATAAACGAAATGTTTTTAGGAACTAAAGTTAGAAACAATTATATTATTTATATTTTTGTTTACTTTAAAGTTCTAAAAAAAACAAAGTTGTCGATGAGGTCTAATATTAATATGTATATACCAATTTGTCTTGATAAAAATTGGGTACCAAGAAAAATAACAAATTCGTATCCATCTGTTATTCTGATAAAAAAACGAATAATTTTTTTCTAAGGAATTCAAAATCGTAGAATGCGATATATTATTCCGACGGTGTTGAAAGTTTTTCGCCCAAATTGTCAAGATGGTAAAAATGCATGTACTCATTGGTGACGAAATTAAGAGGAAATACTTGTGCACGTTTACTCCGTGTACGCCTCGTTTGTAAAACACGGCGTTACAAATGGAGAAATTCGTAAGTACATAATTTTCTCTTATCATTTTTTTTTTAATACATTTTTCACGATATTTTATAAGACGTATAGTTTCTTTAAACGAAAACTTATACTTTCGTATGGAAACACGTTTAATGTTAAAACGATTACCCTGAACGGTGAATCACTTGGCTCGTGGGTCGATGAAGAACGCAGCTAATTGCGCGTCAACTTGTGAACTGCAGGACACATGAACATCGACATTTCGAACGCACATTGCGGTCCTCGGATACTCGTTCCTGGACCACTCCTGGCTGAGGGTCGTATCAAATTAAAAAGACTGTTCGATTTTTTTTTTTTGAAAAAAATTGTCGGAACGCGTTGGATGTAGATGCGTTTATTTTTAACGCAACATCTTAAATTGCGATAGCAACGTATAAAATTTGTATAAATTTTATACGTGTATTGTACACAACGTATCGAACATAAAAATGCGTAAATCTATATGTCTTTTAAATGTAGTAGAATTACGTACACGATCGTCGTGTCCGAGAAATCTTCTCAAAGACGACGTCTGATCTGTGTTTCTATATGGCATTTAATTATTGGACATTGATTTTAAAATGCATAGTTTGGTACTTAAATATCATCTATCGACCTCAGAGCAGGTGAGACTACCCGCTGAATTTAAGCATATTACTAAGCGGAGGAAAAGAAACTAACTAGGATTCCCTCAGTAGCTGCGAGCGAACAGGGAAAAGCCCAGTACCGAATCCCGTGGCCGACATCGACCACCGGGAAATGTGGTGTTAGGGAGGATTCATTATCCCGAGATTGTGCGGCGCGTCCAAGTCCTTCTTGAACGGGGCCACAGCCCATAGAGGGTGCCAGGCCCGTAGTGACCGCTGCCAATTGCGGGAGAATCTCTCCTCAGAGTCGGGTTGCTTGAGAGTGCAGCCCTAAGTGGGTGGTAAACTCCATCTAAGGCTAAATATGACCACGAGACCGATAGCGAACAAGTACCGTGAGGGAAAGTTGAAAAGCACTTTGAAGAGAGAGTTCAAGAGTACGTGAAACCGTTCAGGGGTAAACCTGAGAAACCCGAAAGGTCGAAAGAGGAAATTCATTCGCGTCTCTACTGTCGGAGTTGAAAGTTTGTGTGACGGATTACGTTTACGTCGTCCGCGCCTCTCGTTCTTCGAACCGATGTGGAACGCGTGCACTTTTCCTCTAGTAGGACGTCGCGATCCGTTGGGTGTCTGTCTAAGACTTGGGGTGGAGCCCACATGGCTTTTGTCGCGTGGACCCTCGATGTTCCGACAGACTCGCTCGACGGTATGCTAAAGGCGCGGGGCCGCTACTCAGTTAGCGTTCGGCCCGTAGCAAGCACGTTCTGTGTTTGACGGTGATCGGACCTGGTGCCGATTCTGTCCCAGAACGACTGTTGGTTGCGGTGTTCTCGAACAGACCTCGTTGAAACGCCGATCAGCGACGCTATAGCTTTGGGTACTTTCAGGACCCGTCTTGAAACACGGACCAAGGAGTCTAGCATGTGCGCGAGTCATTGGGACATGACTAAACCTAAAGGCGTAATGAAAGTAAAGGTTTACCTTGCGTAGACCGAGGGAGGATGGGTGGTTTGCCCTTAAAGTGGCCACTCCGCACTCCCGGGGCGTCTCATTCTCATTGCGAGAAGAGGCGCACCAAGAGCGTACACGCTGGGACCCGAAAGATGGTGAACTATGCCTGGTCAGGACGAAGTCAGGGGAAACCCTGATGGAGGTCCGTAGCGATTCTGACGTGCAAATCGATCGTCGGAACTGGGTATAGGGGCGAAAGACTAATCGAACCATCTAGTAGCTGGTTCCCTCCGAAGTTTCCCTCAGGATAGCTGGCGCTCGTTGCGTACGAGTTTCATCCGGTAAAGCGAATGATTAGAGGCATTGGGGTCGAAACGACCTCAACCTATTCTCAAACTTTAAATGGGTGAGATCTCCGGCTTGCTCGAACTATTGAAGCCGTGAGACTCGAATCAGAGTGCCAAGTGGGCCATTT
>CAXIIO010000690.1:0-7500 GCA_964028335.1 Altica lythri | reverse complement strand
CGAAGCTTAAACCTACATTTTTTCACTAGCATTGTTTCTTGGAATCGGAAACAGAAGCAGAAGCATAAATATTTCATTTACTTTTCAATATTAATAAAATTTCAAAAAATTTCTACGTACTTTCACAACAAGTAAAAACATGAAATTCTACAAAACAGCTATCTACCTTAAAACTACACTTTATTTACTAGCACTGCTTCTTAATATTGAAAGCAAAAGCAGTTGTATAGATATTTAGTTTATATTAACAATATAAAAATATTTTCAATAAAATTCTCCGTACTTTCACAAGTTAAATATGTAAAAAAGTACATTTTATTTACTACTACCGTTTTTTAGAATCGACAGCAGAAACAGTAGCATATATATTTCGTTTAATTTAATAAAAATATATTTTTCTCTGATTTAGCATATAAATATAATTTTAGAAAAATTCTACATACTTTCACAAGTTAAAACTTAAAATTCTACAAAACAGTTTTCGAAGCTTAAACCTACATTTTTTTACTAGCACTGTTTCTTGGAATCGGAAACAGAAGCAGAAGCATAAATATTTCATTTACTTTTCAATATTAATAAAATTTCTACGTACTATCACAACAAGTAAAAACATGAAATTCTACAAAACAGCTATCTAGCTTAAAACTACACTTTATTTACTAGCACTGCTTCTTAATATTGAAAGCAAAAGCAGTTGTATAGATATTTAGTTTATATTAACAATATAAAAATATTTTCAATAAAATTCTCTGTACTTTCACAAGTTAAATATGTAAAAAAGTACATTTTATTTACTACCACCGTTTTTCAAACTCAAAAGCAGAATCAGTAGCATATATATTTCGTTTAATTTACGACATAAAAATATATTTTTCTCTGATTTACCATATAAATATAATTCCAGAAAAATTCTACATACTTTCACAAGTTAAAACTTAAAATTCTACAAAACAGCTTTCGAAGCTTAAACCTACATTTTTTCACTAGCATTGTTTCTTGGAATCGGAAACAGAAGCAGAAGCATAAATATTTCATTTACTTTTCAATATTAATAAAATTTCAAAAAATTTCTACGTACTTTCACAACAAGTAAAAACATGAAATTCTACAAAACAGCTATCTAGCTTAAAACTACACTTTATTTACTAGCACTGCTTCTTAATATTAAAAGCAAAAGCAGTTGTATAGATATTTAGTTTTATTAACAACATCAAAATATTTTCAATAAAATTCTCCGTACTTTCACAAGTTAAATATGTAAAAAAGTTTATTTTATTTACTACCACCGTTTTTCAAACTCAAAATCAGAATCAGTAGCATATATATTTCGTTTAATTTACGACATAAAAATATATTTTTCTCTGATTTACCATATAAATATAATTCCAGAAAAATTCTACATACTTTCACAAGTTAAAACTTAAAATTCTACAAAACAGCTTTCGAAGCTTAAACCTACATTTTTTCACTAGCATTGTTTCTTGGAATCGGAAACAGAAGCAGAAGCATAAATATTTCATTTACTTTTCAATATTAATAAAATTTCAAAAAATTTCTACGTACTTTCACAACAAGTAAAAACATGAAATTCTACAAAACAGCTATCTAGCTTAAAACTACACTTTATTTACTAGCACTGCTTCTTAATATTAAAAGCAAAAGCAGTTGTATAGATATTTAGTTTTATTAACAACATCAAAATATTTTCAATAAAATTCTCCGTACTTTCACAAGTTAAATATGTAAAAAAGTACATTTTATTTACTACCATTGTTTTTCAAAATTAAAAGCAGAATCAGTAGCATATATATTTCGTTTAATTTACGACATAAAAATATATTTTCCTTTGATTTATAATATAAATATAATTTCACAAAAATTCTACATAGTTTCACAAGTTAAAACTTAAAATTCTACATATTTGGTTTTATTAACAATATTAAAATATTTTCAATAAAATTCTCTGTACTTTCACAAGTTACAAATATGTGAAAAAGTACACTTTACTTACTGCTACCGTTTTATAGAATTGACAGCAGAAACAGTAGCATACACATTTCGTTTAATTTACCATATAAATATATTTTCAACAAATTTCTACGTATTTTCACAGCAAGTAAAAACATAAAATTCTACAAAACAGCTATCTAGCTTAAACTACACTTTATTTATAAACACTGCTTCTAAGTATTAAACACAAAAGCAGTGGTATAGATATTTCGTTTTATTAACAATATAGAAATATTTTTAATAAAATTCTTTGTACTTTCACAAGTTAAATATGTGATAGTAGATAGGTCATGCACAATTGAATTTAAAACGAAGTTTAAATACCTAGACTTCATAGTAGATAACAATTTAACTGTTGTCACACATCATGACTATATCGTAAGGAAAATGGCAAAGAAACTATAATATTTTTTTGGTAGAATCTTCATACACCTTAACACTTTTGACAAAGTCAGTGTATACAATACAATAATACAACCACACAGTATGGCATGATGAGAAGTTTGAAGTAATACTAGTAATCGTGTCATGTACAGAGTCTATTAGAAAGCACTGATAAACCAGGAAGCGGATTTACGTTTCTGCGTTCATTTTACGATAGTACAATAATTGTAAAATAGCCACGCAAATGTTGCTATATATTTGGCGTTAAAATAGTGTTTTGTAACATATTTTGGGACGATGGAAAGTTACTTAATAGTGTGCAATTAAAAATTGCATTTACTTGACTTTGTATAGCAGTTTTTTTAATGTTTGTAATTGTTAAAATTATTGAGCAATCTAAAATTAATTTTACAAATTAAAAGTCGTCTGCGAAATACACCTGTAAGGTCCAATTTTCATTGTCTTACAACGACAACGATGATGAAGGATGTTGTTATGTTATGAACAAATTTTACAACAAACCAAAACGAATTGGATAATGAAAAGACGCTTTCTCAATCCAAAAAAAATATAAGTTTGATGGTCTTTCTGTTCGAAAAACTACCACGGCAATTTATGGTTAAATCACTCGCCATTTCAATCCATATATATAAAAATGAAACCCGTTTTCCTTGGTCATGGCATCACGCGTGAATGACTGGACCGATTTTACTAATTCTTTTTTTGTTGTATTTGTTATTATTAGGAGAAGGTTCTTACGGAAGAAAATATTAAGAAAATCTCTCAGAAATATTGAAAATAGACATTTAATTTTGCATATTTTAAAAAACGCGCGTAACGAATGTCAATGTCATTCACAGCCATAGACTATATTGAAAGAGCATCGTTTGTTCGGAAACGTGGTCACTTAATTAAATAAACCTTAAATTAACCTGTGACATCATACCCATAGTTTTAATTTATGGAATGTATAAATTTTATTTATTTATTAATTTATTTACGGATTTTCCTTTTTTACAAGTTTTACTCTATAATAATTATAAAACTAAATTACCTAAAAAACTAAATAACAAGGTACAAATATTCTATATATATATATATATATATATATATATATATATATATATATATATATATATATATATATACATATATATAAAAGGATGTTTGTATGTATAAAATCTATGAACTCAAAAACTACTGTACCGATTATTATGAAAATTGGTATATATATATTTTTTTTCCACGGAGAACGTTTATATGATATGCTCATTGATGCCACTCGCCACCAGGTGGCGCTGCAAAGTAGCAACTTCTGCCCCGTTCAACCGATTGTCATGAAAATTGGTATCTATATGTATTTTACCACGGAGAAGGTTTGTATGATATGCTCATTGATGCCACTCGCCATCAGGTGGGGCTGCAGAGTAGCAACTCCGACCCGTTCAACCGATTGTCATGAAAATCAGTATGATGATCTATTTTTAATGGGTAAGATGAATATGATATTCGTATTAATGGAAGTTACTACCAGATGGCGCTTCCATGTATTAAATTCAATACTGATTAGTAGATATCTATACGAATTCGTATAAATATAAGTTCGAAAGATATATTTTTGGTGCGATAAGAAAAAAAAACTATAAGCTTTCTTTCCTTCTCTATCTCTTCTTATCTTTTATTTTTCTTAAATTTATTTTAGTTGTTGGCGTAGCAACGTGCACCGGGTACAGATATAAATAATAAAATTCGTTTGTATTGATTTTTGATTAATATCAATTGTACGAAAATTTGAATTAATCGCGTTTAAAATCGTTCCCATTCAAATCCCAATCCAGTAAATTTTTATACCAGCTTTAACGTTTCCGTCTTCATTCGTAAATAATAATTTTATTGTATTAAGGGTTTACGGTAGTAAAAAATCTGTCATAGAGGTCACCATATTTTTTTACAAATGGCATCTATGTAAAAAAGCATTGTGGTCCTCATGACTGATTTTCTCCTACTGTTCCTCTTAAATAGTTTACTACAATGTAATAGTATAACAAAAACCTTAGCCACAGCAACGCGTGGCCGGGTCAGCTAGTATTTTTTTAAGTATTTAGCACAACTAGGATGTAACAAGAAGTTACATTTCATACATTTTAGATCGGTTAACTGAAAAACTTTGCATTTTAAATTTTGTTTATTTAAAAAAGTCGATGAAAAAGTAAAATAAAAAAGTACATAGAAAACCACAAAAAATGGCCGTTTTTGATTATTTCTCTAGTAATTTTGAGAATTGTTGTTTAAAAAAGTATGTTCAATTTATATATATTTATACTTGGGAGCAAAGGATGTTTGGGAAAGATGTGTCAAGAAACACAAAAACAACGAACGCTCACACAGGAGTTCTATCGCCATTTTGTGCTTTCGGCCAGCTGTGCCAATATGTTTTCGGCTAGCAACCAGCGTCGCAACGTTGGCGAAACAGACTCATTGTGTTTGAGTCGTTCTAAGCCCAGGATATATGTTTATATATATATATATATATATATATATATATATATATATATATATATATATATATATATATATATATATATAAAACGTAACTTAAAACAGTACGTAGAATACAAATATGTAAAAAAAATAATATGGCCTTTTTTTTCCTGGCCTTTTTTTTTCCTGGCCTTTTTTTTTCCTGGCCTTTTTTTTTCCTGGCCTTTTTTTTTCCTGGCCTTTTTTTTTCCTGGCCTTTTTTTTCCTAGCCTTTTTTTTCCTAGCCTTTTTTTTCCTAGCCTTTTTTTTCCTAGCCTTTTTTTTCCTAGCCTTTTTTTTCCTAGCCTTTTTTTTCCTAGCCTTTTTTTTCCTAGCCTTTTTTTTCCTGGCCTTTTTTTTCCTAGCCTTTTTTTTCCTGGCCTTTTTTTTCCTAGCCTTTTTTTTCCTAGCCTTTTTTTTCCTAGCCTTTTTTTTTCCCTAGCATTTTTTTTTCCTAGCCTTTTTTTTTCCTGGCCTTTTTTTTTTCCTGGCCTTTTTTTTCCTAGCCTTTTTTTTTCCTAGCCTTTTTTTTCCTAGCCTTTTTTTTCCTGGCCCTTTTTTTTCCTAGCCTTTTTTTTCCCTAGCCTTTTTTTTTTCCTGGCCTTTTTTTTCCTAGCCTTTTTTTTCCTGGCCTTTTTTTTCCTAGCCTTTTTTTCCTAGCCTTTTTTTTCCTAGCCTTTTTTTTCCTAGCCTTTTTTTTCCTAGCCTTTTTTTTCCTGGCCTTTTTTTTCCTAGCCTTTTTTTTCCTGGCCTTTTTTTTCCTAGCCTTTTTTTTCCTAGCCTTTTTTTTTCCCTAGCATTTTTTTTTCCTAGCCTTTTTTTTTCCTGGCCTTTTTTTTTTCCTGGCCTTTTTTTTCCTAGCCTTTTTTTTTCCTAGCCTTTTTTTTCCTAGCCTTTTTTTTCCTGGCCCTTTTTTTTCCTAGCCTTTTTTTTCCCTAGCCTTTTTTTTTTCCTGGCCTTTTTTTTCCTAGCCTTTTTTTTCCTGGCCTTTTTTTTCCTAGCCTTTTTTTTCCTAGCCTTTTTTTTTCCCTAGCATTTTTTTTTCCTAGCCTTTTTTTTTCCTAGCCTTTTTTTTCCTAGCCTTTTTTTTCCTGGCCCTTTTTTTTCCTAGCCTTTTTTTTCCTAGCCTTTTTTTTTCCTAGCCTTTTTTTTCCTAGCCTTTTTTTTCCTGGCCCTTTTTTTTCCTAGCCTTTTTTTCCCCTAGCCTTTTTTTTCCCTAGCCTTTTTTTTCCCCTAGCATTTTTTTTCCTGGCCTTTTTTTTCCTGGCCTTTTTTTTCCTGGCCTTTTTTTTCCTGGCCTTTTTCTCTCCCTGGTTTTCCTGGCCTTTTTTTTTCCTGGCCTTTTTTTTTCCTGGCCTTTTTTTTTCCTGGCCTTTTTTTTTCCTGGCCTTTTTTTTTCCTGGCCTTTTTTTTTCCTGGCCTTTTTTTTTTCCTGGCCTTTTTTTTCCTGGCCTTTTTTTTTCCTGGCCTTTTTTTTCCTGGCCTTTTTTTTTCCTAGCCTTTTTTTTCCTAGCCTTTTTTTTCCTAGCCTTTTTTTTCCCTAGCATTTTTTTTTCCTGGCCTTTTTTTTTCCTGGCCTTTTTTTTTCCTGGCCTTTTTTTTTTTCCTGGCCTTTTTTTTCCTGGCCTTTTTTTTTCCTGGCCTTTTTTTTCCTGGCCTTTTTTTTTCCTAGCCTTTTTTTTTCCCAAGCCTTTTTTTTTCCCTAGCATTTTTTTTTTCCTAGCCTTTTTTTTCCTAGCCTTTTTTTTCCTAGCCTTTTTTTTTCGTAGCCTTTTTTTTCGTAGCCTTTTTTTTCCTAGCCTTTTTTTTTCCCTAGCATTTTTTTTTTCCTAGCCTTTTTTTTCCTAGCCTTTTTTTTTCGTAGCCTTTTTTTTCGTAGCCTTTTTTTTCCTAGCCTTTTTTTTTCCCTAGCATTTTTTTTTTCCTGGCCTTTTTTTTTCCTAGCCTTTTTTTTCCTAGCCTTTTTTTTCCTGCCTTTTTTTTTCTGGCCCTTTTTTTTCCTAGCCTTTTTTTTCCCTAGCCTTTTTTTTTTCCCTAGCCTTTTTTTTCCCAAGCATTTTTTTTCCTAGCCTTTTTTTTCCTAGCCTTTTTTTTCGTAGCCTTTTTTTTCCTAGCCTTTTTTTTTTCCCTAGCATTTTTTTTTTCCTGGCCTTTTTTTTTCCTAGCCTTTTTTTTCCTAGCCTTTTTTTTCCCTAGCCTTTTTTTTTCCCTAGCCTTTTTTTTTTCCCTAGCCTTTTTTTTTTCCCTAGCCTTTTTTTTCCCTAGCCTTTTTTTTTCCCTAGCCTTTTTTTTCCCTAGCCTTTTTTTTTCCTAGCATTTTTTTTCCTGGCCTTTTTTTTCCTGGCCTTTTTTTTCCTGGCCTTTTTTTTCCTAGCCTTTTTTTTCCCTAGCCTTTTTTTTCCCTAGCCTTTTTTTTCCCTAGCATTTTTTTTTCCTAGCCTTTTTTTTCCTAGCCTTTTTTTTCCTAGCCTTTTTTTTCCTAGCCTTTTTTTTCCTAGCCTTTTTTTTCCTAGCCTTTTTTTTCCTAGCCTTTTTTTTCCTAGCCTTTTTTTTCCCTAGCCTTTTTTTTTCCTAGCATTTTTTTTC
>CAXIIO010000689.1:0-164812 GCA_964028335.1 Altica lythri | reverse complement strand
ACGGGGGAAATACAAAATTTTTGTTAAAATTTGTAATTCCCTCGTAACTTTTTTATTAATTACCGTACAAAAAGTTATAACCTATCGGAAGAAAGGAAATTTTCTTAGAACTCCAAAATTCCAATTATTTTTTTTATATCTTTTATAGTTTTCAATATACGGGGGAAATACCAAATTTTTGTTAAAATTAGTAATTCCCTCGTAACTTTTTTATTAATTACCGCACAAAAAGTTATAACCTATCAAAAGATAGGAAATTTTCTCAAGAATCCAAATTTTCAATAAATTTTTTCATATCTTTTATATTTTTCAATATACGGGGGAAATACAAAATTTTTGTTAAAATTTGTAATTCCCTCGTAACTTTTTTATTATTTACCCTACAGAAAGTTATAACCTATCGAAAGATAGGAAATTCTCTCAACAATCCAAATATCTAATTAATTTTTTTATATCTTTTGTAGTTTTCAATATACGGGGGAAATACAAAATTTTTGTTAAAATTTGAAATTCCCTTGTAACTTTTTTATTAATTACCGTACAAAAAGATATAACCTATTAAAAGATAGGAAATTTTTTTAGCAATCCAAATTTCCGATTAGTCTTTTTATATCTTTTATAGTTTTTAATATACGGGGGAAATACAAAATTTTTGTTAAAATTTGTAAATCCCTCGTAACTTTTTTATTAATTAACGTACAAAAAGTTATAACCTTTTGAAAGAAAGGAAATTTTTTTAAAAATCCAAAATTACAATTAATTTTTTTATATCTTTTATCGTTTTTAGAAAACGGGGGAAATACCAAATTTTTCTTAAAATTTGTAAATCCCTCGTAAATTTTTTATTAATTAACGTACAGAAAGTTTTAACCTATTAAAAGATAGGAAATTTTCTTAAAAATTCAAAGTATCAATTAGTTCTTTCATATCTTTTATAGTTTTTAATATACGGGGGAAATACCAAATTTTTGTTAAAATTTGTAATTCCCTCGTAACTTTTTTATTAATTACCGTACAAAAAGTAATAACCTATCAAAAGATAGGAAATTTTCTCAAGAATCCAAATTTTCAATTAATTTTTTTATATCTTTTATAGTTTTTAATATACAGAGGAAATCCAAAATTTTTGTTAAAATTTGTAATTACCTCGTAACTGTTTTTTTAATTAACGTACAAAAAGTTATAACCTATCAAAAGAAAGGAAATTTGCTCAGCAATCCAAATTTCTAATTAATTTTTTTTATCTTTTATAGTTTTCAATATATGGGGGAAATACAAAATTTTTGTTAAAATTTGTAATTCCCTTGTAACTTTTTTATTATTTACCGTACAATAAGTTATAACCTATCAAAAGATAGGAAATTCTCTTAACAATCCAAATATCCAATTATTTTTTTTATATCTATTATAGTTTTCAATATACGGGGGAAATACAAAATTTTTGTTAAAATTTGAAATTCTTTCGTTACTTTTTTATTAATTACCGTACAAAAAGTTATAACCCGTTAAAAGATAGGAAATTTTCTTAGCAATCCGAATTTCCGATTAGTCTTTTTATATCTTTTATAGTTTTCAATGTACGGGGAAATACCAAATTTTTGTTAAAATTTGTAAATCCCTCGTAACTTGTTTATTAATAAACGTACAGAAAGTTATAACCTATTAAAAGATTGAAAATTTTCTTAAAAATTCAAAATTCCAACTAGTTTTTTCATATCTTTTATAGTTTTCAATATACGAGGGAAATACAAATTTTTTGTTAAAATTTGTAATTCCCTCGTAACTTTTTTATTAATAACCGTACAAAAAGTTATAACCTATCAGAAGAAAGGAAATTTTCTTAGAACTCCAAAATTCCAATTATTTTTTTTATATCTTTTATAGTTTTCAATATACGGGGGAAATACCAAATTTTTGTTAAAATTAGTAATTCCCTCGTAACTTTTTTATTAATTACCGTACAAAAAGTTATAACCTATCAAAAGATAGGAAATTTTCTCAAGAATCCAAATTTTCAAATTAATTTTTTCATATCTTTTATATTTTCAATATACGGGGGAAATACAAAATTTTTGTTAAAATTTGTAATTCCCTCGTAACTTTTTTATTATTTACCGTACAGAAAGTTGTAACCTATCAAAAGATAGGAAATTCTCTCAACAATCCAAATATCTAATTAATTTTTTTATATCTTTTGTAGTTTTCAATATACGGGGGAAATACAAAATTTTTGTTAAAATTTGAAATTCCCTGGTAACTTTTTTATTAATTACCGTACAAAAAGATATAACCTATTAAAAGATAGGAAATTTTTTTAGCAATCCAAATTTCCGATTAGTCTTTTTATATCTTTTATAGTTTTCAATATACGGGGGAAATACAAAATTTTTGTTAAAATTTGTAAATCCCTCGTAACTTTTTTATTAATTAACGTACAAAAAGTTATAACCTATCAAAAGAAAGGAAATTTTTTTAAAAATCCAAAATTCCAATTATTTTTTTACATCTATTATAGTTTTCAATATACGGGGGAAATACCAAATTTTTGTTAAAATTTGTAATTCCCTCGTAACTTTTTTATTAATTACCGTACAAAAAGTTATAACCTATCAAAAGATAGGAAATTTTCTCAAGAATCCAAATTTTCAATTAATTTTTTATATCCTTTATAGTTTTCAATATACGGGGGAAATACAAAATTTTTGTTAAAATTTGAAATTCCCTCGTACTTTTTTATTAATTACCGTACAAAAAGTTATAACCTATTAAAAGATAGGAAATTTTTTTAGCAATCCAAATTTCTGATTAGTCTTTTTATATCTTTTATAGTTTTCAATATACGGGGGAAATACAAAATTTTTGTTAAAATTTGTAAATCCCTCGTAACTTTTTTATTAATTAATGTACAGAAAGTTGTAACCTATCAAAAGATAGAAAATTTTCTTAAAAATCCAAAGTTCCAATTAGATCTTTCATATCTTTTATAGTTTTCAATATACGGGGAAATACCAAATTTTTGTTAAAATTAGTAATTCCCTCGTAACTTTTTTATTAATTACCGTACAAAAAGTAATAACCTATCAAAAGATAGGAAATTTTCCCGGCAATACAAATTTCAGATTAGTCTTTTTATATCTTTTATAGTTTTCAATATACGGGGGAAATACAAAATTTTTGTTAAAATTTGTAAATCCCTCGTAAATTTTTTATTAATTAACGTACAAAAAGTTATAACCTATCGAAAGAAAGGAAATTTTTTTTAAAAATCCAAAATTCCAATTAATTTTTTTATATCTTTTATCGTTTTTAAAAAACGGGGGAAATACCAAATTTTTCTTAAAATTTGTAAATCCCTCGTAACTTTTTTATTAATTAACGTACAGAAAGTTGTAACCTTTCAAAAGAAATTTTCAATTAATTTTTTTATATCTTTTATAGTTTTCAATATACAGGGGAAATCCAAAATTTTTGTTAAAATTTGTAATTCCCTCGTAACTTTTTTATTATTTACCGTACAAAAAGTTATAACCTATCAAAAGATAGGAAATTCTCTCAACAATCCAAATATCTAATTAATTTTTTTATATCTTTTGTAGTTTTCAATATACGGGGGAAATACAAAATTTTTGTTAAAATTTGAAATTCCCTGGTAACTTTTTTATTAATTACCGTACAAAAAGATATAACCTATTAAAAGATAGGAAATTTTTTTAGCAATCCAAATTTCCGATTAGTCTTTTTATATCTTTTATAGTTTTCAATATACGGGGGAAATACAAATTTTTGTTAAAATTTGTAAATCCCTCGTAACTTTTTTATTAATTAACGTACAAAAAGTTATAACCTATGAAAAGAAAGGAAATTTTTTTAAAAATCCAAAATTCCAATTATTTTTTTTATACCTATTATAGTTTTCAATATACGGGGGAAATACCAAATTTTTGTTAAAATTTGTAATTCCCTCGTAACTTTTTTATTAATTACCGTACAAAAAGTTATAACCTATCAAAAGATAGGAAATTTTCTCAAGAATCCAAATTTTCAATTAATTTTTCTATATCCTTTATAGTTTTTAATATACGGGGGAAATACAAAATTTTTGTTAAAATTTAAAATTCCCTCGTAACTTTTTTATTAATTACCGTACAAAAAGTTATAACCTATTAAAAGATAGGAAATTTTTTTAGCAATCCAATTTCTGATTAGTCTTTTTATATCTTTTATAGTTTTCAATATACGGGGGAAATACAAAATTTTTGTTAAAATTGTAAATCCCTCGTAACTTTTTTATTAATTAATGTACAGAAAGTTGTAACCTATCGAAAGATAGGAGATTTTCTAAAAATCCAAAGTTCCAATTAGATCTTTCATATCTTTTATAGTTTTCAATATACGGGGGAAATACCAAATTTTTGTTAAAATTAGTAATTCCCTCGTAACTTTTTTATTAATTACCGTACAAAAAGTTATAACCTATCAAAAGATAGGAAATTTTCTCAAGAATCCAAATTTTCAATTAATTTTTTTATATCTTTTATAGTTTTCAATATACAGGGGAAATCCAAAATTTTTGTTAAAATTTGTAATTGCCTCGTAACTTTTTTATTAATTACCGTACAAAAAGTTATAACCTATCAAAAATAGGAAATTTTCTCGGCAATACAAATTTCCGATTAGTCTTTTTATATCTTTTATAGTTTTCAATATACGGGGGAAATACAAAATTTTTGTTAAAATTTGTAATTACCTCGTAACTGTTTTTTTAATTAACGTACAAAAAGTTATAACCTATCAAAAGAAAGGAAATTTGCTCAGCAATCCAAATTTCTAATTAATTTTTTTTATCTTTTATAGTTTTTAATATATGGGGGAAATACAAAATTTTTGGTAAATTTGTAATTCCCTCGTAACTTTTTTATTATTTACGTACAAAAAGTTATAACCTATCAAAAGATAGGAAATTCTCTCAACAATCCAAATATCCAATTAATTTTTTTATATCTATTATAGTTTTCAATATACGGGGGAAATACAAAATTTTTGTTAAAATTTGAAATTCCCTCGTAACTTTTTTATTAATTACCGTACAAAAAGTTTTAACCCATTAAAAGATAGGAAATTTTCTTAGCAATCCGAATTTCTGATTAGTCTTTTTATATCTTTTATAGTTTTCAATATACGGGGGAAATACCAAATTTTTGCTAAAATTTGTAAATCCCTCGTAACTTGTTTATTAATAAACGTACAGAAAGTTATAACCTATTAAAAGATTGAAAATTTTCTTAAAAAATTCAAAATTCCAACTAGTTTTTTCATATCTTTTATAGTTTTCAATATACGGGGGAAATACAAAATTTTTGTTAAAATTTGTAATTCCCTCGTAACTTTTTTATTAATTACCGTACAAAAAGTTATAACCTATCGGAAGAAAGGAAATTTTCTTAGAACTCCAAAATTCCAATTATTTTTTTATATCTTTTATAGTTTTCAATATACGGGGGAAATACCAAATTTTTGTTAAAATTAGTAATTCCCTCGTAACTTTTTTATTAATTACCGCACAAAAAGTTATAACCTATCAAAAGATAGGAAATTTTCTCAAGAATCCAAATTTTCAATAAATTTTTTCATATCTTTTATATTTTTCAATATACGGGGAAATACAAAATTTTTGTTAAAATTTGTAATTCCCTCGTAACTTTTTTATTATTTACCCTACAGAAAGTTATAACCTATCGAAAGATAGGAAATTCTCTCAACAATCCAAATATCTAATTAATTTTTTTATATCTTTTGTAGTTTTCAATATACGGGGGAAATACAAAATTTTTGTTAAAATTTGAAATTCCCTTGTAACTTTTTTATTAATTACCGTACAAAAAGATATAACCTATTAAAAGATAGGAAATTTTTTTAGCAATCCAAATTTTCCGATTAGTCTTTTTATATCTTTTATAGTTTTTAATATACGGGGGAAATACAAAATTTTTGTTAAAATTTGTAAATCCCTCGTAACTTTTTTATTAATTAACGTACAAAAAGTTATAACCTTTTGAAAGAAAGGAAATTTTTTTAAAAATCCAAAATTACAATTAATTTTTTATATCTTTTATCGTTTTTAGAAAACGGGGGAAATACCAAATTTTTCTTAAAATTTGTAAATCCCTCGTAAATTTTTTATTAATTAACGTACAGAAAGTTTTAACCTATTAAAAGATAGGAAATTTTCTTAAAAATTCAAAGTATCAATTAGTTCTTTCATATCTTTTATAGTTTTTAATATACGGGGGAAATACCAAATTTTTGTTAAAATTTGTAATTCCCTCGTAACTTTTTTATTAATTACCGTACAAAAAGTAATAACCTATCAAAAGATAGGAAATTTTCTCAAGAATCCAAATTTTCAATTAATTTTTTTATATCTTTTATAGTTTTTAATATACAGAGGAAATCCAAAATTTTTGTTAAAATTTGTAATTACCTCGTAACTGTTTTTTTAATTAACGTACAAAAAGTTATAACCTATCAAAAGAAAGGAAATTTGCTCAGCAATCCAAATTTCTAATTAATTTTTTTATCTTTTATAGTTTTCAATATATGGGGAAATACAAAATTTTTGTTAAAATTTGTAATTCCCTTGTAACTTTTTTATTATTTACCGTACAATAAGTTATAACCTATCAAAAGATAGGAAATTCTCTTAACAATCCAAATATCCAATTATTTTTTTTATATCTATTATAGTTTTCAATATACGGGGGAAATACAAAATTTTTGTTAAAATTTGAAATTCTTTGGTTACTTTTTTATTAATTACCGTACAAAAAGTTATAACCCGTTAAAAGATAGGAAATTTTCTTAGCAATCCGAATTTCCGATTAGTCTTTTTATATCTTTTATAGTTTTCAATGTACGGGGGAAATACCAAATTTTTGTTAAAATTTGTAAATCCCTCGTAACTTGTTTATTAATAAACGTACAGAAAGTTATAACCTATTAAAAGATTGAAAATTTTCTTAAAATTCAAAATTCCAACTAGTTTTTTCATATCTTTTATAGTTTTCAATATACGAGGGAAATACAAATTTTTTGTTAAAATTTGTAATTCCCTCGTAACTTTTTTATTAATAACCGTACAAAAAGTTATAACCTATCAGAAGAAAGGAAATTTTCTTAGAACTCCAAAATTCCAATTATTTTTTTTATATCTTTTATAGTTTTCAATATACGGGGGAAATACCAAATTTTTGTTAAAATTAGTAATTCCCTCGTAACTTTTTTTATTAATTACCGTACAAAAAGTTATAACCTATCAAAAGATAGGAAATTTTCTCAAGAATCCAAATTTTCAATTAATTTTTTCATATCTTTTATATTTTTCAATATACGGGGGAAATACAAAATTTTTGTTAAAATTTGTAATTCCCTCGTAACTTTTTTATTATTTACCGTACAGAAAGTTGTAACCTATCAAAAGATAGGAAATTCTCTCAACAATCCAAATATCTAATTAATTTTTTTATATCTTTTGTAGTTTTCAATATACGGGGGAAATACAAAATTTTTGTTAAAATTTGAAATTCCCTGGTAACTTTTTTATTAATTACCGTACAAAAAGATATAACCTATTAAAAGATAGGAAATTTTTTTAGCAATCCAAATTTCCGATTAGTCTTTTTATATCTTTTATAGTTTTCAATATACGGGGGAAATACAAAATTTTTGTTAAAATTTGTAAATCCCTCGTAACTTTTTTATTAATTAACGTACAAAAAGTTATAACCTATCAAAAGAAAGGAAATTTTTTAAAAATCCAAAATTCCAATTATTTTTTTACATCTATTATAGTTTTCAATATACGGGGGAAATACCAAATTTTTGTTAAAATTTGTAATTCCCTCGTAACTTTTTTATTAATTACCGTACAAAAAGTTATAACCTATCAAAAGATAGGAAATTTTCTCAAGAATCCAAATTTTCAATTAATTTTTGTATATCCTTTATAGTTTTCAATATACGGGGGAAATACAAAATTTTTGTTAAAATTTGAAATTCCCTCGTAACTTTTTTATTAATTACCGTACAAAAAGTTATAACCTATTAAAAGATAGGAAATTTTTTTAGCAATCCAAATTTCTGATTAGTCTTTTTATATCTTTTATAGTTTTCAATATACGGGGGAAATACAAAATTTTTGTTAAAATTTGTAAATCCCTCGTAACTTTTTTATTAATTAATGTACAGAAAGTTGTAACCTATCAAAAGATAGAAAATTTTCTTAAAAATCCAAAGTTCCAATTAGATCTTTCATATCTTTTATAGTTTTCAATATACGGGGGAAATACCAAATTTTTGTTAAAATTAGTAATTCCCTCGTAACTTTTTTATTAATTACCGTACAAAAAGTAATAACCTATCAAAAGATAGGAAATTTTCCCGGCAATACAAATTTCAGATTAGTCTTTTTATATCTTTTATAGTTTTCAATATACGGGGGAAATACAAAATTTTTGTTAAAATTTGTAAATCCCTCGTAAATTTTTTATTAATTAACGTACAAAAAGTTATAACCTATCGAAAGAAAGGAAATTTTTTTAAAAATCCAAAATTCCAATTAATTTTTTTATATCTTTTATCGTTTTTTAAAAAACGGGGGAAATACCAAATTTTTCTTAAAATTTGTAAATCCCTCGTAACTTTTTTATTAATTAACGTACAGAAAGTTGTAACCTTTCAAAAGAAATTTTCAATTAATTTTTTTTATATCTTTTATAGTTTTCAATATACAGGGGAAATCCAAAATTTTTGTTAAAATTTGTAATTCCCTCGTAACTTTTTTATTATTTACCGTACAAAAAGTTATAACCTATCAAAAGATAGGAAATTCTCTCAACAATCCAAATATCCAATTAATTTTTTTATATCTATTATAGTTTTCAATATACGGGGGAAATACAAAATTTTTGTTAAAATTTGAAATTCCCTCGTAACTTTTTTTATTAATTACCGTACAAAAAGTTATAACCCATTAAAAGATAGGAAATTTTCTTAGCAATCCAAATTTCCGATTAGTCTTTTTATATCTTTTATAGTTTTCAATATACGGGGGAAATACCAAATTTTTGTTAAAATTTGTAAATCCCTCGTAACTTGTTTATTAATTAACGTACAGAAAGTTATAACCTATTAAAAGATAGAAAATTTTCTTAAAAATTCAAAATTCCAACTAGTTTTTTCATATCTTTTATAGTTTTCAATATACAGGGGAAATACAATTTTTTTTTTAAATTTGTAATTCCCTCGTAACTTTTTTATTAATTACCGTACAAAAAGTTATAACCTATCAGAAGAAAGGAAATTTTCTTAGAACTCCAAAATTCCAATTATTTTTTTTATATCTTTTATAGTTTTCAATATACGGGGGAAATACCAAATTTTTGTTAAAATTAGTAATTCCCTCGTAACTTTTTTATTAATTACCGTACAGAAAGTTATAACCTATCAAAAGATAGGAAATTCTCTCAACAATCCAAATATCTAATTAATTTTTTTATATCTTTTGTAGTTTTCAATATACGGGGGAAATACAAAATTTTTGTTAAAATTTGAAATTCCCTCGTAACTTTTTTATTAATTACCGTACAAAAAGTAATAACCTATTAAAAGATAGGAAATTTTTTTAGCAATCCAAATTTCTGATTAGTCTTTTTATATCTTTTATAGTTTTCAATATACGGGGGAAATACAAAATTTTTGTTAAAATTTGTAAATCCCTCGTAATTTTTTATTAATTAACGTACAGAAAGTTGTAACCTATCAAAAGATAGGAAATTTTCTCGGCAATACAAATTTCCGATTAGTCTTTTTATATCTTTTATAGTTTTCAATATACGGGGGAAATACAAAATTTTTGTTAAAATTTGTAATTACCTCGTAACTGTTTTTTTAATTAACGTACAAAAAGTTATAACCTATCAAAAGAAAGGAAATTTGCTCAGCAATCCAAATTTCTAATTAATTTTTTTTATCTTTTATAGTTTTCAATATATGGGGGAAATACAAAATTTTTGTTAAAATTTGTAATTCCCTCGTAACTTTTTTATGATTTACCGTACAAAAAGTTATAACCTATCAAAAGATAGGAAATTCTCTTAAAAATCCAAAATTCCAATTAATTTTTTTATATCTTTTATCGTTTTTAAAAAACGGGGGAAACACCAAATTTTTCTTAAAATTTGTAAATCCCTTGTAACTTTTTTATTAATTAACGTACAGAAAGTTGTAACCTATCAAAAGATAGGAAATTTTCTTAAAAATCCAAAGTTCCAATTAGTTCTTTCATAACTTTTATAGTTTTCAATATACGGGGGAAATACCAAATTTTTGTTAAAATTTGTAATTCCCTCGCAACTTTTTTATTAATTACCGTACAAAAAGTTATAACCCATCAAAAGATAGGAAATTTTCTCAAAAATCCAAATTTTCAATTAATTTTTTTATATCTTTTATAGTTTTCAATATACGGGGGAAATACAAAATTTTTGTTAAAATTTGAAATTCCCTCGTAACTTTTTTATTAATTACCGTACAAAAAGTTATAACCCATTAAAAGATAGGAAATTTTCTTAGCAATCCAAATTTGCGATTAGTCTTTTTATATCTTTTATAGTTTTCAATATACGGGGGAAATACCAAATTTTTGTTAAAATTTGTAAATCCCTCGTAACTTGTTTATTAATTAACGTACAGAAAGTTATAACCTATTAAAAGATAGAACATTTTCTTAAAAATTCAAAATTCCAACTAGTTTTTTCATATCTTTTATAGTTTTCAATATACAGGGGAAATACAATTTTTTTTTTAAATTTGTAATTCCCTCGTAACTTTTTTATTAATTACCGTACAAAAAGTTATAACCTATCAGAAGAAAGGAAATTTTCTTAGAACTCCAAAATTCCAATTATTTTTTTTATATCTTTTATAGTTTTCAATATACGGAGGAAATACCAAATTTTTGTTAAAATTTGTAATTCCCTCGTAACTTTTTTATTATTTACCGTACAGAAAGCTACAACCTATCAAAAGATAGGAAATTCTCTCAACAATCCAAATATCTAATTAATTTTTTTATATCTTTTGTAGTTTTCAATATACGGGGGAAATACAAAATTTTTGTTAAAATTTGAAATTCCCTCGTAACTTTTTTATTAATTACCGTACAAAAAGTTATAACCTATTAAAAGATAGGAAATTTTTTTAGCAATCCAAATTTCTGATTAGTCTTTTTATATCTTTTATAGTTTTCAATATACGGGGGAAATACAAAATTTTTGTTAAAATTTGTAAATCCCTCGTAACTTTTTTATTAATTAACGTACAGAAAGTTGTAACCTATCAAAAGATAGGAAATTTTCTTAAAAATCCAAAGTTCCAATTAGATCTTTAATATCTTTTATAGTTTTCAATATACGGGGGAAATACCAAATTTTTGTTAAAATTTGTAATTCCCTCGTAACTTTTTTATTAATTACCGTACAAAAAGTTATAACCTATCAAAAGATAGGAAATTTTCTCGGCAATACAAATTTCCGATTAGTCTTTTTATATCTTTTATAGTTTTCAATATACGGGGGAAATACAAAATTTTTGTTAAAATTTGTAATTACCTCGTAACTGTTTTTTTAATTAACGTACAAAAAGTTATAACCTATCAAAAGAAAGGAAATTTGCTCAGCAATCCAAATTTCTAATTAATTTTTTTTATCTTTTATAGTTTTCAATATATGGGGGAAATACAAAATTTTTGTTAAAATTTGTAATTCCCTCGTAACTTTTTTATTATTTACCGTACAAAAAGTTATAACCTATCAAAAGATAGGAAATTCTCTTAACAATCCAAATATCCAATTATTTTTTTTATATCTATTATAGTTTTCAATATACGGGGGAAATACAAAATTTTTGTTAAAATTTGAAATTCTTTCGTTACTTTTTTATTAATTACCGTACAAAAAGTTATAACCCGTTAAAAGATAGGAAATTTTCTTAGCAATCCGAATTTCCGATTAGTCTTTTTATATCTTTTATAGTTTTCAATATACGGGGGAAATACCAAATTTTTGTTAAAATTTGTAAATTTCTCGTAACTTGTTTATTAATAAACGTACAGAAAGTTATAGCCTATTAAAAGATTGAAAATTTTCTTAAAAATTCAAAATTCCAACTAGTTTTTTCATATCTTTTATAGTTTTCAATATACAGGGGAAATACAATTTTTTTTTTAAATTTGTAATTCCCTCGTAACTTTTTTATTAATTACCGTACAAAAAGTTATAACCTATCAGAAGAAAGGAAATTTTCTTAGAACTCCAAAATTCCAATTATTTTTTTTATATCTTTTATAGTTTTCAATATACGGGGGAAATACCAAATTTTTGTTAAAATTAGTAATTCCCTCGTAACTTTTTTATTAATTACCGTACAGAAAGTTATAACCTATCAAAAGATAGGAAATTCTCTCAACAATCCAAATATCTAATTAAGTTTTTTATATCTTTTGTAGTTTTCAATATACGGGGGAAATACAAAATTTTTGTTAAAATTTGAAATTCCCTCGTAACTTTTTTATTAATTACCGTACAAAAAGTAATAACCTATTAAAAGATAGGAAATTTTTTTAGCAATCCAAATTTCTGATTAGTCTTTTTATATCTTTTATAGTTTTCAATATACGGGGGAAATACAAAATTTTTGTTAAAATTTGTAAATCCCTCGTAATTTTTTATTAATTAACGTACAGAAAGTTGTAACCTATCAAAAGATAGGAAATTTTCTCGGCAATACAAATTTCCGATTAGTCTTTTTATATCTTTTATAGTTTTCAATATACGGGGGAAATACAAAATTTTTGTTAAAATTTGTAATTACCTCGTAACTGTTTTTTTAATTAACGTACAAAAAGTTATAACCTATCAAAAGAAAGGAAATTTGCTCAGCAATCCAAATTTCTAATTAATTTTTTTTATCTTTTATAGTTTTCAATATATGGGGGAAATACAAAATTTTTGTTAAAATTTGTAATTCCCTCGTAACTTTTTTATGATTTACCGTACAAAAAGTTATAACCTATCAAAAGATAGGAAATTCTCTTAAAAATCCAAAATTCCAATTAATTTTTTTATATCTTTTATCGTTTTTAAAAAACGGGGGAAACACCAAATTTTTCTTAAAATTTGTAAATCCCTTGTAACTTTTTTATTAATTAACGTACAGAAAGTTGTAACCTATCAAAAGATAGGAAATTTTCTTAAAAATCCAAAGTTCCAATTAGTTCTTTCATAACTTTTATAGTTTTCAATATACGGGGGAAATACCAAATTTTTGTTAAAATTTGTAATTCCCTCGCAACTTTTTTATTAATTACCGTACAAAAAGTTATAACCCATCAAAAGATAGGAAATTTTCTCAAAAATCCAAATTTTCAATTAATTTTTTTATATCTTTTATAGTTTTCAATATACGGGGGAAATACAAAATTTTTGTTAAAATTTGAAATTCCCTCGTAACTTTTTTATTAATTACCGTACAAAAAGTTATAACCCATTAAAAGATAGGAAATTTTCTTAGCAATCCAAATTTGCGATTAGTCTTTTTATATCTTTTATAGTTTTCAATATACGGGGGAAATACCAAATTTTTGTTAAAATTTGTAAATCCCTCGTAACTTGTTTATTAATTAACGTACAGAAAGTTATAACCTATTAAAAGATAAAACATTTTCTTAAAAATTCAAAATTCCAACTAGTTTTTTCATATCTTTTATAGTTTTCAATATACAGGGGAAATACAATTTTTTTTTTAAATTTGTAATTCCCTCGTAACTTTTTTATTAATTACCGTACAAAAAGTTATAACCTATCAGAAGAAAGGAAATTTTCTTAGAACTCCAAAATTCCAATTATTTTTTTTATATCTTTTATAGTTTTCAATATACGGAGGAAATACCAAATTTTTGTTAAAATTTGTAATTCCCTCGTAACTTTTTTATTATTTACCGTACAGAAAGCTACAACCTATCAAAAGATAGGAAATTCTCTCAACAATCCAAATATCTAATTAATTTTTTTATATCTTTTGTAGTTTTCAATATACGGGGGAAATACAAAATTTTTGTTAAAATTTGAAATTCCCTCGTAACTTTTTTATTAATTACCGTACAAAAAGTTATAACCTATTAAAAGATAGGAAATTTTTTTAGCAATCCAAATTTCTGATTAGTCTTTTTATATCTTTTATAGTTTTCAATATACGGGGGAAATACAAAATTTTTGTTAAAATTTGTAAATCCCTCGTAACTTTTTTATTAATTAACGTACAGAAAGTTGTAACCTATCAAAAGATAGGAAATTTTCTTAAAAATCCAAAGTTCCAATTAGATCTTTAATATCTTTTATAGTTTTCAATATACGGGGGAAATACCAAATTTTTGTTAAAATTTGTAATTCCCTCGTAACTTTTTTATTAATTACCGTACAAAAAGTTATAACCTATCAAAAGATAGGAAATTTTCTCGGCAATACAAATTTCCGATTAGTCTTTTTATATCTTTTATAGTTTTCAATATACGGGGGAAATACAAAATTTTTGTTAAAATTTGTAATTACCTCGTAACTGTTTTTTTAATTAACGTACAAAAAGTTATAACCTATCAAAAGAAAGGAAATTTGCTCAGCAATCCAAATTTCTAATTAATTTTTTTTATCTTTTATAGTTTTCAATATATGGGGGAAATACAAAATTTTTGTTAAAATTTGTAATTCCCTCGTAACTTTTTTATTATTTACCGTACAAAAAGTTATAACCTATCAAAAGATAGGAAATTCTCTTAACAATCCAAATATCCAATTATTTTTTTTATATCTATTATAGTTTTCAATATACGGGGGAAATACAAAATTTTTGTTAAAATTTGAAATTCTTTCGTTACTTTTTTATTAATTACCGTACAAAAAGTTATAACCCGTTAAAAGATAGGAAATTTTCTTAGCAATCCGAATTTCCGATTAGTCTTTTTATATCTTTTATAGTTTTCAATATACGGGGGAAATACCAAATTTTTGTTAAAATTTGTAAATTTCTCGTAACTTGTTTATTAATAAACGTACAGAAAGTTATAGCCTATTAAAAGATTGAAAATTTTCTTAAAAATTCAAAATTCCAACTAGTTTTTTCATATCTTTTATAGTTTTCAATATACGGGGGAAATACAAATTTTTTGTTAAAATTTGTAATTCCCTCGTAACTTTTTTATTAATAACCGTACAAAAAGTTATAACCTATCAGAAGAAAGGAAATTTTCTTAGAACTCCAAAATTCCAATTATTTTTTTTATATCTTTTATAGTTTTCAATATACGGGGGAAATACCAAATTTTTGTTAAAATTAGTAATTCCCTCGTAACTTTTTTATTAATTACCGTACAAAAAGTTATAACCTATCAGAAGATAGGAAATTTTCTCAAGAATCCAAATTTTCAATTAATTTTTTTATATCCTTTATAGTTTTCAATATACGGGGGAAATACAAAATTTTTGTTAAAATTTGAAATTCCCTCTTAACTTTTTTATTAATTACCGTACAAAAAGTTATAACCTATCAAAAGATAGGAAATTTTCTCAAGAATCCAAATTTTCAATTAATTTTTTTATATCTTTAATATTTTTCAATATACGGGGGAAATACCAAATTTTTGTTAAAATTTGTAATTCCCTCGTAACTTTTTTATTATTTACCGTACAGAAAGTTATAACCTATCAAAAGATAGGAAATTCTCTCAACAATCCAAATATCTAATTAATTTTTTTATATCTTTTGTAGTTTTCAATATACGGGGGAAATACAAAATTTTTGTTTAAATTCGAAATTCCCTCGTAACTTTTTTATTAATTACCGTACAAAAAGTTATAACCTATTAAAAGATAGGAAATTTTTTTAGCAATCCAAATTTCTGATTAGTCTTTTTATATCTTTTATAGTTTTCAATATACGGGGGAAATACAAAATTTTTGGTAAAATTTGTAAATCCCTCGTAACTTTTTTATTAATTAACGTACAGAAAGTTGTAACCTATCAAAAGATAGGAAATTCTCTCAACAATCCAAATATCTAATTAATTTTTTTATATCTTTTGTAGTTTTCAATATACGGGGGAAATACAAAATTTTTGTTAAAATTTGTAATTCCCTCGTAACTTTTTTATTAATTACCGTACAAAAAGTTATAACCTATCAAAAGATAGGAAATTTTCTCGGCAATACAAATTTCCGATTAGTCTTTTTATATCTTTTATAGTTTTCAATATACGGGGGAAATACAAAATTTTTGTTAAAATTTGTAATTACCTCGTAACTGTTTTTTTAATTAACGTACAAAAAGTTATAACCTATCAAAAGAAAGGAAATTTGCTCAGCAATCCAAATTTCTAATTAATTTTTATTATCTTTTATAGTTTTCAATATATGGGGGAAATACAAAATTTTTGTTAAAATTTGTAATTCCCTCGTAACTTTTTTATTATTTACCGTACAAAAAGTTATAACCTATCAAAAGATAGGAAATTCTCTTAACAATCCAAATATCCAATTATTTTTTTTATATCTATTATAGTTTTCAATATACGGGGGAAATACAAAATTTTTGTTAAAATTTGAAATTCTTTCGTTACTTTTTTATTAATTACCGTACAAAAAGTTATAACCCGTTAAAAGATAGGAAATTTTCTTAGCAATCCGAATTTCCGATTAGTCTTTTTATATCTTTTATAGTTTTCAATATACGGGGGAAATACCAAATTTTTGTTAAAATTTGTAAATCCCTCGTAACTTGTTTATTAATAAACGTACAGAAAGTTATAACCTATTAAAAGATTGAAAATTTTCTTAAAAATTCAAAATTCCAACTAGTTTTTTCATATCTTTTATAGTTTTCAATATACGGGGGAAATACAAATTTTTTGTTAAAATTTGTAATTCCCTCGTAACTTTTTTATTAATAACCGTACAAAAAGTTATAACCTATCAGAAGAAAGGAAATTTTCTTAGAACTCCAAAATTCCAATTATTTTTTTTATATCTTTTATAGTTTTCAATATACGGGGGAAATACCAAATTTTTGTTAAAATTAGTAATTCCCTCGTAACTTTTTTATTAATTTACGTACAAAAAGTTATAACCTATCAAAAGATAGGAAATTTTCTCAAGAATCCAAATTTTCAATTAATTTTTTTATATCCTTTATAGTTTTCAATATACGGGGGAAATACAAAATTTTTGTTAAAATTTGAAATTCCCTCTTAACTTTTTTATTAATTAACGTACAAAAAGTTATAACCTATCAAAAGAAAGGAAATTTTTTTAAAAATCCAAAATTCCAATTATTTTTTTTATATCTTTTATAGTTTTCAATATACGGGGGAAATACCAAATTTTTGTTAAAATTTGTAATTCCCTCGTAACTTTTTTATTAATTACCGTACAAAAAGTTATAACCTATTAAAAGATAGGAAATTTTTTTAGCAATCCAAATTTCTGATTAGTCTTTTTATATCTTTTATAGTTTTCGATATACGGTGGAAATACAAAATTTTTGTTAAAATTTGTAAATCCCTCGTAACTTTTTTATTAATTAACGTACAAAAAGTTATAACCTATCGAAAGAAAGGAAATTTTTTTAAAAATCCAAAATTCCAATTAATTTTTTTATATCTTTTATCGTTTTTAAAAAACGGGGGAAATACCAAATTTTTCTTAAAATTTGTAAATCCCTTGTAACTTTTTTATTAATTAACGTACAGAAAGCTGTAACCTATCAAAAGATAGGAAATTTTCTTAAAAATCCAAAGTTCCAAAGTTTCATATCTCTTATAGTTTTCAATATACGGGGGAAATACCAAATTTTTGTTAAAATTTGTAATTCCCTCGTAACTTTTTTATTAATTACCGTACAAAAAGTTATAACCTATCAAAAGATAGGAAATTTTCTCAGCAATACAAATTTCCGATTAGTCTTTTTATATCTTTTATAGTTTTCAATATACGGGGGAAATACAAAATTTTTGTTAAAATTTGTAAATCCCTCGTAACTTTTTTATTAATTAACGTACAAAAAGTTATAACCTATCAAAAGAAAGGAATTTTTTTTAAAAATCCAAAATTCCAATTATTTTTTTTCTATCTATTATAGTTTTCAATATACGGGGGAAATACCAAATTTTTGTTAAAATTTGTAATTCCCTCGTAACTTTTTTATTAATTACCGTACAAAAAGTTATAACCTATCAAAAGATAGGAAATTCTCTCAACAATCCAAATATCCAATTAATTTTTTTATATCTATTATAGTTTTCAATATACGGGGGAAATACAAAATTTTTGTTAAAATTTGAAATTCCCTCGTAACTTTTTTATTAATTACCGTACAAAAAGTTTTAACCCATTAAAAGATAGGAAATTTTCTTAGCAATCCGAATTTCTGATTAGTCTTTTTATATCTTTTATAGTTTTCAATATACGGGGGAAATACCAAATTTTTGTTAAAATTTGTAAATCCCTCGTAACTTGTTTATTAATAAACGTACAGAAAGTTATAACCTATTAAAAAATTGAAAATTTTCTTAAAAATTCAAAATTGCAACTAGTTTTTTCATATCTTTTATAGTTTTCAATATACGGGGGAAATACAAAATTTTTGTTAAAATTTGTAATTCCCTCGTAACTTTTTTATTAATTACCGTACAAAAAGTTATAACCTATCAGAAGAAAGGAAATTTTCTTAGAACTCCAAAATTCCAATTATTTTTTTATATCTTTTATAGTTTTCAATATACGGGGGAAATACCAAATTTTTGTTAAAATTAGTAATTCCCTCGTAACTTTTTTATTAATTACCGTACAAAAAGTTATAACCTATCAAAAGATAGGAAATTTTCTCAAGAATCCAACTTTTCAATTAATTTTTTTATATCTTTAATATTTTTCAATATACGGGGGAAATACCAAATTTTTGTTAAAATTTGTAATTCCCTCGTAACTTTTTTATTATTTACCGTACAGAAAGCTACAACCTATCAAAAGATAGGAAATTCTCTCAACAATCCAAATATCTAATTAATTTTTTTATATCTTTTGTAATTTTCAATATACGGGGGAAATACAAAATTTTTGTTAAAATTTGAAATTCCCTCGTAACTTTTTTATTAATTACCGTACAAAAAGTTATAACCTATTAAAAGATAGGAAATTTTTTTAGCAATCCAAATTTCTGATTAGTCTTTTTATATCTTTTATAGTTTTCAATATACGGGGGAAATACAAAATTTTTGTTAAAATTTGTAAATCCCTCGTAACTTTTTTATTAATTAACGTACAGAAAGTTGTAACCTATCAAAAGATAGGAAATTTTCTTAAAAATCCAAAGTTCCAATTAGATCTTTAATATCTTTTATAGTTTTCAATATACGGGGGAAATACCAAATTTTTGTTAAAATTTGTAATTCCCTCGTAACTTTTTTATTAATTACCGTACAAAAAGTTATAACCTATCAAAAGATAGGAAATTTTCTCGGCAATACAAATTTCCGATTAGTCTTTTTATATCTTTTATAGTTTTCAATATACGGGGGAAATACAAAATTTTTGTTAAAATTTGTAATTACCTCGTAACTGTTTTTTTAATTAACGTACAAAAAGTTATAACCTATCAAAAAAAAGGAAATTTGCTCAGCAATCCAAATTTCTAATTAATTTTTTTTATCTTTTATAGTTTTCAATATATGGGGGAAATACAAAATTTTTGTTAAAATTTGTAATTCCCTCGTAACTTTTTTATTATTTACCGTACAAAAAGTTATAACCTATCAAAAGATAGGAAATTCTCTTAACAATCCAAATATCCAATTATTTTTTTTATATCTATTATAGTTTTCAATATACGGGGGAAATACAAAATTTTTGTTAAAATTTGAAATTCTTTCGTTACTTTTTTATTAATTACCGTACAAAAAGTTATAACCCGTTAAAAGATAGGAAATTTTCTTAGCAATCCGAATTTCCGATTAGTCTTTTTATATCTTTTATAGTTTTCAATATACGGGGGAAATACCAAATTTTTGTTAAAATTTGTAAATTTCTCGTAACTTGTTTATTAATAAACGTACAGAAAGTTATAACCTATTAAAAGATTGAAAATTTTCTTAAAAATTCAAAATTCCAACTAGTTTTTTCATATCTTTTATAGTTTTCAATATACGGGGGAAATACAAATTTTTTGTTAAAATTTGTAATTCCCTCGTAACTTTTTTATTAATAACCGTACAAAAAGTTATAACCTATCAGAAGAAAGGAAATTTTCTTAGAACTCCAAAATTCCAATTATTTTTTTTATATCTTTTATAGTTTTCAATATACGGGGGAAATACCAAATTTTTGTTAAAATTAGTAATTCCCTCGTAACTTTTTTATTAATTACCGTACAAAAAGTTATAACCTATCAGAAGATAGGAAATTTTCTCAAGAATCCAAATTTTCAATTAATTTTTTTATATCCTTTATAGTTTTCAATATACGGGGGAAATACAAAATTTTTGTTAAAATTTGAAATTCCCTCTTAACTTTTTTATTAATTACCGTACAAAAAGTTATAAGCTATCAAAAGATAGGAAATTTTCTCAAGAATCCAAATTTTCAATTAATTTTTTTATATCTTTAATATTTTTCAATATACGGGGGAAATACCAAATTTTTGTTAAAATTTGTAATTCCCTCGTAACTTTTTTATTATTTACCGTACAGAAAGTTATAACCTATCAAAAGATAGGAAATTCTCTCAACAATCCAAATATCTAATTAATTTTTTTATATCTTTTGTAGTTTTCAATATACGGGGGAAATACAAAATTTTTGTTTAAATTCGAAATTCCCTCGTAACTTTTTTATTAATTACCGTACAAAAAGTTATAACCTATTAAAAGATAGAAAATTTTTTTAGCAATCCAAATTTCTGATTAGTCTTTTTATATCTTTTATAGTTTTCAATATACGGGGGAAATACAAAATTTTTGGTAAAATTTGTAAATCCCTCGTAACTTTTTTATTAATTAACGTACAGAAAGTTGTAACCTATCACAAGATAGGAAATTTTCTTAAAAATCCAAAGTTCCAATTAGATCTTTCATATCTTTTATAGTTTTCAATATACGGGGGAAATACCAAATTTTTGTTAAAATTTGTAATTCCCTCGTAACTTTTTTATTAATTACCGTACAAAAAGTTATAACCTATCAAAAGATAGGAAATTTTCTCGGCAATACAAATTTCCGATTAGTCTTTTTATATCTTTTATAGTTTTCAATATACGGGGGAAATACAAAATTTTTGTTAAAATTTGTAATTACCTCGTAACTGTTTTTTTAATTAACGTACAAAAAGTTATAACCTATCAAAAGAAAGGAAATTTGCTCAGCAATCCAAATTTCTAATTAATTTTTTATATCTTTTATAGTTTTCAATATATGGGGGAAATACAAAATTTTTGTTAAAATTTGTAATTCCCTCGTAACTTTTTTATTATTTACCGTACAAAAAGTTATAACCTATCAAAAGATAGGAAATTCTCTTAACAATCCAAATATCCAATTATTTTTTTATATCTATTATAGTTTTCAATATACGGGGGAAATACAAAATTTTTGTTAAAATTTGAAATTCTTTCGTTACTTTTTTATTAATTACCGTACAAAAAGTTATAACCCGTTAAAAGATAGGAAATTTTCTTAGCAATCCGAATTTCCGATTAGTCTTTTTATATCTTTTATAGTTTTCAATATACGGGGGAAATACCAAATTTTTGTTAAAATTTGTAAATCCCTCGTAACTTGTTTATTAATAAACGTACAGAAAGTTATAACCTATTAAAAGATTGAAAATTTTCTTAAAAATTCAAAATTCCAACTAGTTTTTTCATATCTTTTATAGTTTTCAATATACGGGGGAAATACAAATTTTTTGTTAAAATTTGTAATTCCCTCGTAACTTTTTTATTAATAACCGTACAAAAAGTTATAACCTATCAGAAGAAAGGAAATTTTCTTAGAACTCCAAAATTCCAATTATTTTTTTTATATCTTTTATAGTTTTCAATATACGGGGGAAATACCAAATTTTTGTTAAAATTAGTAATTCCCTCGTAACTTTTTTATTAATTACCGTACAAAAAGTTATAACCTATCAAAAGATAGGAAATTTTCTCAAGAATCCAAATTTTCAATTAATTTTTTTATATCCTTTATAGTTTTCAATATACGGGGGAAATACAAAATTTTTGTTAAAATTTGAAATTCCCTCTTAACTTTTTTATTAATTAACGTACAAAAAGTTATAACCTATCAAAAGAAAGGAAATTTTTTTAAAAATCCAAAATTCCAATTATTTTTTTTATATCTTTTATAGTTTTCAATATACGGGGGAAATACCAAATTTTTGTTAAAATTTGTAATTCCCTCGTAACTTTTTTATTAATTACCGTACAAAAAGTTATAACCTATTAAAAGATAGGAAATTTTTTTAGCAATCCAAATTTCTGATTAGTCTTTTTACATCTTTTATAGTTTTCGATATACGGTGGAAATACAAAATTTTTGTTAAAATTTGTAAATCCCTCGTAACTTTTTTATTAATTAACGTACAAAAAGTTATAACCTATCGAAAGAAAGGAAATTTTTTTAAAAATCCAAAATTCCAATTAATTTTTTTATATCTTTTATCGTTTTTAAAAAACGGGGGAAATACCAAATTTTTCTTAAAATTTGTAAATCCCTTGTAACTTTTTTATTAATTAACGTACAGAAAGCTGTAACCTATCAAAAGATAGGAAATTTTCTCAAGAATCCAAATTTTCAATTAATTTTTTTATATCTTTTATAGTTTTCAATATACAGGGGAAATCCAAAATTTTTGTTAAAATTTGTAATTCCCTCGTAACTTTTTTATTAATTACCGTACAAAAAGTTATAACCTATCAAAAGATAGGAAATTTTCTCAAGAATCCAAATTTTCAATTAATTTTTTTATATCTTTTATAGTTTTCAATATACAGGGGAAATCCAAAATTTTTGTTAAAATTTGTAATTCCCTCGTAACTTTTTTATTAATTACCGTACAAAAAGTTATAACCTATCAAAAGATAGGAAATTTTCTCAGCAATACAAATTTCCGATTAGTCTTTTTATATCTTTTATAGTTTTCAATATACGGGGAAATACAAAATTTTTGTTAAAATTTGTAAATCCCTCGTAACTTTTTTATTAATTAACGTACAAAAAGTTATAACCTATCAAAAGAAAGGAATTTTTTTTAAAAATCCAAAATTCCAATTATTTTTTTTCTATCTATTATAGTTTTCAATATACGGGGGAAATACCAAATTTTTGTTAAAATTTGTAATTCCCTCGTAACTTTTTTATTAATTACCGTACAAAAAGTTATAACCTATCAAAAGATAGGAAATTCTCTCAACAATCCAAATATCCAATTAATTTTTTTATATCTATTATAGTTTTCAATATACGGGGGAAATACAAAATTTTTGTTAAAATTTGAAATTCCCTCGTAACTTTTTTATTAATTACCGTACAAAAAGTTTTAACCCATTAAAAGATAGGAAATTTTCTTAGCAATTCGAATTTCTGATTAGTCTTTTTATATCTTTTATAGTTTTCAATATACGGGGGAAATACCAAATTTTTGTTAAAATTTGTAATTCCCTCGTAACTTTTTTATTAATTACCGTACAAAAAGTTATAACCTATCAGAAGAAAGGAAATTTTCTTAGAACTCCAAAATTCCAATTATTTTTTTTATATCTTTTATAGTTTTCAATATACGGGGGAAATAACAAATTTTTGTTAAAATTAGTAATTCCCTCGTAACTTTTTTATTAATTACCGTACAAAAAGTAATAACCTATCAAAAGATAGGAAATTTTCTCAAGAATCCAAATTTTCAATTAATTTTTTCATATCTTTTATATTTTTTAATATACGGGGGAAATACAAAATTTTTGTTAAAATTTGTAATTCCCTCGTAACTTTTTTATTATTTACCGTACAGAAAGTTATAACCTATCAAAAGATAGGAAATTCTCTCAACAATCCAAATATCTAATTAATTTTTTTATATCTTTTGTAGTTTTCAATATACGGGGGAAATACAAAATTTTTGTTAAAATTTGAAATTCCCTGGTAACTTTTTTATTAATTACCGTACAAAAAGATATAACCTATTAAAAGATAGGAAATTTTTTTAGCAATCCAAATTTCCGATTAGTCTTTTTATATCTTTTATGGTTTTTAATATACGGGGGAAATACAAAATTTTTGTTAAAATTTGTAAATCCCTCGTAACTTTTTTATTAATTAACGTACAAAAAGTTATAACCTTTTGAAAGAAAGGAAATTTTTTTAAAAATCCAAAATTACAATTAATTTTTTTATATCTTTTATCGTTTTTAGAAAACGGGGGAAATACCAAATTTTTCTTAAAATTTGTAAATCCCTCGTAAATTTTTTATTAATTATCGTACAGAAAGTTTTAACCTATTAAAAGATAGGAAATTTTCTTAAAAATTCAAAGTATCAATTAGTTCTTTCATATCTTTTATAGTTTTTAATATACGGGGGAAATACCAAATTTTTGTTAAAATTTGTAATTCCCTCGTAACTTTTTTATTAATTACCGTACAAAAAGTAATAACCTATCAAAAGATAGGAAATTTTCTCAAGAATCCAAATTTTCAATTAATTTTTTTATATCTTTTATAGTTTTTAATATACAGAGGAAATCCAAAATTTTTGTTAAAATTTGTAATTACCTCGTAACTGTTTTTTTAATTAACGTACAAAAAGTTATAACCTATCAAAAGAAAGGAAATTTGCTCAGCAATCCAAATTTCTAATTAATTTTTTTTATCTTTTATAGTTTTCAATATATGGGGGAAATACAAAATTTTTGTTAAAATTTGTAATTCCCTCGTAACTTTTTTATTATTTACCGTACAAAAAGTTATAACCTATCAAAAGATAGGAAATTCTCTTATCAATCCAAATATCCAATTATTTTTTTTATATCTATTATAGTTTTCAATATACGGGGGAAATACAAAATGTTTGTTAAAATTTGAAATTCTTTCGTTACTTTTTTATTAATTACCGTACAAAAAGTTATAACCTGTTAAAAGATAGGAAATTTTCTTAGCAATCCGAATTTCCGATAAGTCTTTTTATATTTTTTATAGTTTTCAATATACGGGGGAAATACCAAATTTTTGTTAAAATTTGTAAATCCCTCGTAACTTGTTTATTAATAAATGTACAGAAAGTTATAACCTATTAAAAGATTGAAAATTTTCTTAAAAATTCAAAATTCCAACTAGTTTTTTCATATCTTTTATAGTTTTCAATATACGGGGGAAATACAAATTTTTTGTTAAAATTTGTAATTCCCTCGTAACTTTTTTATTAATAACCGTACAACAAGTTATAACCTATCAGAAGAAAGGAAATTTTCTTAGAACTCCAAAATTCCAATTATTTTTTTTATATCTTTTATAGTTTTCAATATACGGGGGAAATACCAAATTTTTGTTAAAATTAGTAATGCCCTCGTAACTTTTTTATTAATTACCGTACAAAAAGTTATAACCTATCAAAAGATAGGAAATTTTCTCAAGAATCCAAATTTTCAATTAATTTTTTCATATCTTTTATATTTTTCAATATACGGGGGAAATACAAAATTTTTGTTAAAATTTGTAATTCCCTCGTAACTTTTTTATTATTTACCGTACAGATAGTTATAACCTATCAAAAGATAGGAAATTCTCTCAACAATCCAAATATCTAATTAATTTTTTTATATCTTTTGTAGTTTTCAATATACGGGGGAAATACAAAATTTTTGTTAAAATTTGAAATTCCCTGGTAACTTTTTTATTAATTACCGTACAAAAAGATATAACCTATTAAAAGATAGGAAATTTTTTTAGCAATCCAAATTTCCGATTAGTCTTTTTATATCTATTATAGTTTTCAATATACGGGGGAAATACAAAATGTTTGTTAAAATTTGAAATTCTTTCGTTACTTTTTTATTAATTACCGTACAAAAAGTTATAACCTGTTAAAAGATAGGAAATTTTCTTAGCAATCCGAATTTCCGATTAGTCTTTTTATATTTTTTATAGTTTTCAATATACGGGGGAAATACCAAATTTTTGTTAAAATTTGTAAATCCCTCGTAACTTGTTTATTAATAAATGTACAGAAAGTTATAACCTATTAAAAGATTGAAAATTTTCTTAAAAATTCAAAATTCCAACTAGTTTTTTCATATCTTTTATAGTTTTCAATATACGGGGGAAATACAAATTTTTTGTTAAAATTTGTAATTCCCTCGTAACTTTTTTATTAATAACCGTACAACAAGTTATAACCTATCAGAAGAAAGGAAATTTTCTTAGAACTCCAAAATTCCAATTATTTTTTTTATATCTTTTATAGTTTTCAATATACGGGGGAAATACCAAATTTTTGTTAAAATTAGTAATGCCCTCGTAACTTTTTTATTAATTACCGTACAAAAAGTTATAACCTATCAAAAGATAGGAAATTTTCTCAAGAATCCAAATTTTCAATTAATTTTTTCATATCTTTTATATTTTTCAATATACGGGGGAAATACAAAATTTTTGTTAAAATTTGTAATTCCCTCGTAACTTTTTTATTATTTACCGTACAGATAGTTATAACCTATCAAAAGATAGGAAATTCTCTCAACAATCCAAATATCTAATTAATTTTTTTATATCTTTTGTAGTTTTCAATATACGGGGGAAATACAAAATTTTTGTTAAAATTTGAAATTCCCTGGTAACTTTTTTATTAATTACCGTACAAAAAGATATAACCTATTAAAAGATAGGAAATTTTTTTAGCAATCCAAATTTCCGATTAGTCTTTTTATATCTTTTATAGTTTTCAATATACGGGGGAAATACAAAATTTTTGTTAAAATTTGTAAATCCCTCGTAACTTTTTTATTAATTAACGTACAAAAAGTTATAACCTGTCAAAAGAAAGGAAATTTTTTTAAAAATCCAAAATTCCAATTATTTTTTTTATATCTATTATAGTTTTCAATATACGGGGGAAATACCAAATTTTTGTTAAAATTTGTAATTTCCTCGTAACTTTTTTATTAATTACCGTACAAAAAGTTATAACCTATCAAAAGATAGGAAATTTTCTCAAGAATCCAAATTTTCAATTAATTTTTTTATATCCTTTATAGTTTTCAATATACGGGGGAAATACGAAATTTTTGTTAAAATTTGAAATTCCCTCGTAACTTTTTTATTAATTACCGTACAAAAAGTTATAACCTATTAAAAGATAGGAAATTTTTTTAGCAATCCAAATTTCTGATTAGTCTTTTTATATCTTTTATAGTTTTCAATATACGGGGGAAATACAAAATTTTTGTTAAAATTTGTAAATCCCTCGTAACTTTTTTATTAATTAATGTACAGAAAGTTGTAACCTATCAAAAGATAGGAAATTTTCTTAAAAATCCAAAGTTCCAATTAGATCTTTCATATCTTTTATAGTTTTCAATATACGGGGGAAATACCAAATTTTTCTTAAAATTAGTAATTCCCTCGTAACTTTTTTTTTAATTAACGTACAAAAAGTTATAACCTATCAAAAGAAAGGAAATTTGCTCAGCAATCCAAATTTCTAATTAATTTTTTTTATCTTTTATAGTTTTTAATATATGGGGGAAATACAAAATTTTTGTTAAAATTTGTAATTCCCTCGTAACTTTTTTATTATTTACCGTACAAAAAGTTATAACCTATCAAAAGATAGGAAATTCTCTCAACAATCCAAATATCCAATTAATTTTTTTATATCTATTATAGTTTTCAATATACGGGGGAAATACAAAATTTTTGTTAAAATTTGAAATTCCCTCGTAACTGTTTTATTAATTACCGTACAAAAAGTTTTAACCCATTAAAAGATAGGAAATTTTCTTAGCAATCCGAATTTCTGATTAGTCTTTTTATATCTTTTATAGTTTTCAATATACGGGGGAAATACCAAATTTTTGTTAAAATTTGTAAATCCCTCGTAACTTGTTTATTAATAAACGTACAGAAAGTTATAACCTATTAAAAGATTGAAAATTTTCTTAAAAATTCAAAATTCCAACTAGTTTTTTCATATCTTTTATAGTTTTCAATATACGGGGGAAATACAAAATTTTTGTTAAAATTTGTAATTCCCTCGTAACTTTTTTATTAATTACCGTACAAAAAGTTATAACCTATCAGAAGAAAGGAAATTTTCTTAGAACTCCAAAATTCCAATTATTTTTTTTATATCTTTTATAGTTTTCAATATACGGGGGAAATACCAAATTTTTGTTTAAATTAGTAATTCCCTCGTAACTTTTTATTAATTACCGTACAAAAAGTTATAACCTATCAAAAGATAGGAAATTTTCTCAAGAATCCAAATTTTCAATTAATTTTTTCATATCTTTTATATTTTTCAATATACAGGGGAAATACAAAATTTTTGTTAAAATTTGTAATTCCCTCGTAACTTTTTTATTATTTACCGTACAGAAAGTTATAACCTATCAAAAGATAGGAAATTCTCTCAACAATCCAAATATCTAATTAATTTTTTTATATCTTTTGTAGTTTTCAATATACGGGGGAAATACAAAATTTTTGTTAAAATTTAAAATTCCCTGGTAACTTTTTTATTAATTACCGTACAAAAAGATGTAACCTATTAAAAGATAGGAAATTTTTTTAGCAATCCAAATTTCCGATTAGTCTTTTTATATCTTTTATAGTTTTCAATATACGGGGGAAATACAAAATTTTTGTTAAAATTTGTAAATCCCTCGTAACTTTTTTATTAATTAACGTACAAAAAGTTATAACCTATCAAAAGAAAGGAAATTTTTTTAAAAATCCAAAATTCCAATTAATTTTTTTATATCTTTTATAGTTTTCAATATACAGGGGAAATCCAAAATTTTTGTTAAAATTTGTAATTCCCTCGTAACTTTTTTATTAATTACTGTACAAAAAGTAATAACCTATCAAAAGATAGGAAATTTTCTCAAGAATCCAAATTTTCAATTAATTTTTTTATATCTTTTATAGTTTTTAATATACAGAGGAAATCCAAAATTTTTGTTAAAATTTGTAATTACCTCGTAACTGTTTTTTTAATTAACGTACAAAAAGTTATAACCTATCAAAAGAAAGGAAATTTGCTCAGCAATCCAAATTTCTAATTAATTTTTTTTATCTTTTATAGTTTTCAATATATGGGGGAAATACAAAATTTTTGTTAAAATTTGTAATTCCCTCGTAACTTTTTTATTATTTACCGTACAAAAAGTTATAACCTATCAAAAGATAGGAAATTCTCCTAACAATCCAAATATCCAATTATTTTTTTTATATCTATTATAGTTTTCAATATACGGGGGAAATACAAAATTTTTGTTAAAATTCGAAATTCTTTCGTTACTTTTTTATTAATTACCGTACAAAAAGTTATAACCCGTTAAAAGATAGGAAATTTTCTTAGCAATCCGAATTTCCGATTAGTCTTTTTATATCTTTTATAGTTTTCAATATACGGGGGAAATACCAAATTTTTGTTAAAATTTGTAAATCCCTCGTAACTTGTTTATTAATAAACGTACAGAAAGTTATAACCTATTAAAAGATTGAAAATTTTCTTAAAAATTCAAAATTCCTACTAGTTTTTTCATATCTTTTATAGTTTTCAATATACGGGGGAAATACAAATTTTTTGTTAAAATTTGTAATTCCCTCGTAACTTTTTTATTAATAACCGTACAAAAAGTTATAACCTATCAGAAGAAAGGAAATTTTCTTAGAACTCCAAAATTCCAATTATTTTTTTTATATCTTTTATAGTTTTCAATATACGGGGGAAATACCAAATTTTTGTTAAAATTAGTAATTCCCTCGTAACTTTTTTATTAATTACCGTACAAAAAGTTATAACCTATCAAAAGATAGGAAATTTTCTCAAGAATCCAAATTTTCAATTAATTTTTTCATATCTTTTATATTTTTCAATATACGGGGGAAATACAAAATTTTTGTTAAAATTTGTAATTCCCTCGTAACTTTTTTATTATTTATCGTACAGAAAGTTATAACCTATCAAAAGATAGGAAATTCTCTCAACAATCCAAATATCTAATTAATTTTTTTATATCTTTTGTAGTTTTCAATATACGGGGGAAATACAAAATTTTTGTTAAAATTTGAAATTCCCTGGTAACTTTTTTATTAATTACCGTACAAAAAGATATAACCTATTAAAAGATAGGAAATTTTTTTAGCAATCCAAATTTCCGATAAGTCTTTTTATATCTTTTATAGTTTTCAATATACGGGGGAAATACAAAATTTTTGTTAAAATTTGTAAATCCCTCGTAACTTTTTTATTAATTAACGTACAAAAAGTTATAACCTATCAAAAGAAAGGAAATTTTTTTAAAAATCCAAAATTCCAATTATTTTTTTTATATCTATTATAGTTTTCAATATACGGGGGAAATACCAAATTTTTGTTAAAATTTGTAATTCCCTCGTAACTTTTTTATTAATTACCGTACAAAAAGTTATAACCTATCAAAAGATAGGAAATTTTCTCAAGAATCCAAATTTTCAATTAATTTTTTTATATCTATTATAGTTTTCAATATACGGGGGAAATACAAAATTTTTGTTAAAATTTGAAATTCCCTCGTAACTTTTTTATTAATTACCGTACAAAAAGTTTTAACCCATTAAAAGATAGGAAATTTTCTTAGCAATCCGAATTTCTGATTAGTCTTTTTATATCTTTTATAGTTTTCAATATACGGGGGAAATACCAAATTTTTGTTAAAATTTGTAAATCCCTCGTAACTTGTTTATTAATAAACGTACAGAAAGTTATAACCTATTAAAAAATTGAAAATTTTCTTAAAAATTCAAAATTCCAACTAGTTTTTTCATATCTTTTATAGTTTTCAATATATGGGGGAAATACAAAATTTTTGTTAAAATTTGTAATTCCCTCGTAACTTTTTTATTATTTACCGTACAAAAAGTTATAACCTATCAAAAGATAGGAAATTCTCTTATCAATCCAAATATCCAATTATTTTTTTTATATCTATTATAGTTTTCAATATACGGGGGAAATACAAAATGTTTGTTAAAATTTGAAATTCTTTCGTTACTTTTTTATTAATTACCGTACAAAAAGTTATAACCTGTTAAAAGATAGGAAATTTTCTTAGCAATCCGAATTTCCGATTAGTCTTTTTATATTTTTTATAGTTTTCAATATACGGGGGAAATACCAAATTTTTGTTAAAATTTGTAAATCCCTCGTAACTTGTTTATTAATAAATGTACAGAAAGTTATAACCTATTAAAAGATTTAAAATTTTCTTAAAAATTCAAAATTCCAACTAGTTTTTTCATATCTTTTATAGTTTTCAATATACGGATGAAATACAAATTTTTTGTTAAAATTTGTAATTCCCTCGTAACTTTTTTATTAATAACCGTACAACAAGTTATAACCTATCAGAAGAAAGGAAATTTTCTTAGAACTCCAAAATTCCAATTATTTTTTTTATATCTTTTATAGTTTTCAATATACGGGGGAAATACCAAATTTTTGTTAAAATTAGTAATGCCCTCGTAACTTTTTTATTAATTACCGTACAAAAAGTTATAACCTATCAAAAGATAGGAAATTTTCTCAAGAATCCAAATTTTCAATTAATTTTTTCATATCTTTTATATTTTTCAATATACGGGGGAAATACAAAATTTTTGTTAAAATTTGTAATTCCCTCGTAACTTTTTTATTATTTACCGTACAGAAAGTTATAACCTATCAAAAGATAGGAAATTCTCTCAACAATCCAAATATCTAATTAATTTTTTTATATCTTTTGTAGTTTTCAATATACGGGGGAAATACAAAATTTTTGTTAAAATTTGAAATTCCCTGGTAACTTTTTTATTAATTACCGTACAAAAAGATATAACCTATTAAAAGATAGGAAATTTTTTTAGCAATCCAAATTTCCGATTAGTCTTTTTATATCTTTTATAGTTTTCAATATACGGGGGAAATACAAAATTTTTGTTAAAATTTGTAAATCCCTCGTAACTTTTTTATTAATTAACGTACAAAAAGTTATAACCTATCAAAAGAAAGGAAATTTTTTTAAAAATCCAAAATTCCAATTATTTTTTTTATATCTATTATAGTTTTCAATATACGGGGGAAATACCAAATTTTTGTTAAAATTTGTAATTTCCTCGTAACTTTTTTATTAATTACCGTACAAAAAGTTATAACCTATCAAAAGATAGGAAATTTTCTCAAGAATCCAAATTTTCAATTAATTTTTTTATATCCTTTATAGTTTTCAATATACGGGGGAAATACAAAATTTTTGTTAAAATTTGAAATTCCCTCGTAACTTTTTTATTAATTACCGTACAAAAAGTTATAACCTATTAAAAGATAGGAAATTTTTTTAGCAACCCAAATTTCTGATTAGTCTTTTTATATCTTTTATAGTTTTCAATATACGGGGGAAATACAAAATTTTTGTTAAAATTTGTAAATCCCTCGTAACTTTTTTATTAATTAATGTACAGAAAGTTGTAACCTATCAAAAGATAGGAAATTTTCTTAAAAATCCAAAGTTCCAATTAGATCTTTCATATCTTTTATAGTTTTCAATATACGGGGGAAATACCAAATTTTTCTTAAAATTAGTAATTCCCTCGTAACTTTTTTATTAATTACCGTACAAAAAGTTATAACCTATCAAAAGATAGGAAATTTTCTCAAGAATCCAAATTTTTAATTAATTTTTTTATATCTTTTATAGTTTTCAATATACAGGGGAAATCCAAAATTTTTGTTAAAATTTGTAATTCCCTCGTAACCTTTTTATTAATTACCGTACAAAAAGTTATAACCTATCAAAAGATAGGAAATTTTCTCGGCAATACAAATTTCCGATTAGTCTTTTTATATCTATTATAGTTTTCAATATACGGGGGAAATACAAAATTTTTGTTAAAATTTGTAAATCCCTCGTAACTTTTTTATTAATTAATGTACAGAAAGTTGTAACCTATCAAAAGATAGGAAATTTTCTTAAAAATCCAAACTTCCAATTAGATCTTTCATATCTTTTATAGTTTTCAATATACGGGGGAAATACCAAATTTTTGTTAAAATTAGTAATTCCCTCGTAACTTTTTTATTAATTACCGTACAAAAAGTTATAACCTATCAAAAGATAGGAAATTTTCTCAAGAATCCAAATTTTCAATTAATTTTTTTATATCTTTTATAGTTTTCAATATACAGGGGAAATCCAAAATTTTTGTTAAAATTTGTAATTCCCTCGTAACTTTTTTATTAATTACCGTACAAAAAGTTATAACCTATCAAAAGATAGAAAATTTTCCCGGCAATACAAATTTCCGATTAGTCTTTTTATATCTTTTATATTTTTCAATATACGGGGGAAATACAAAATTTTTGTTAAAATTTGTAATTACCTCGTAACTGTTTTTTTAATTAACGTACAAAAAGTTATAACCTATCAAAAGAAAGGAAATTTGCTCAGCAATCCAAATTTCTAAATAATTTTTTTTATCTTTTATAGTTTTTAATATATGGGGGAAATACAAAATTTTTGTTAAAATTTGTAATTCCCTCGTAACTTTTTTATTATTTACCGTACAAAAAGTTATAACCTATCAAAAGATAGGAAATTCTCTCAACAATCCAAATATCCAATTAATTTTTTTATATCTATTATAGTTTTCAATATACGGGGGAAATACAAAATTTTTGTTAAAATTTGAAATTCCCTCGTAACTTTTTTATTAATTACCGTACAAAAAGTTTTAACCCATTAAAAGATAGGAAATTTTCTTAGCAATCCGAATTTCTGATTAGTCTTTTTATATCTTTTATAGTTTTCAATATACGGGGGAAATACCAAATTTTTGTTAAAATTTGTAAATCCCTCGTAACTTGTTTATTAATAAACGTACAGAAAGTTATAACCTATTAAAAAATTGAAAATTTTCTTAAAAATTCAAAATTCCAACTAGTTTTTTCATATCTTTTATAGTTTTCAATATACGGGGGAAATACAAAATTTTTGTTAAAATTTGTAATTCCCTCGTAACTTTTTTATTAATTACCGTACAAAAAGTTATAACCTATCAGAAGAAAGGAAATTTTCTTAGAACTCCAAAATTCCAATTATTTTTTTTATATCTTTTATAGTTTTCAATATACGGGGGAAATACCAAATTTTTGTTAAAATTAGTAATTCCCTCGTAACTTTTTTATTAATTACCGTACAAAAAGTTATAACCTATCAAAAGATAGGAAATTTTCTCAAGAATCCAAATTTTCAATTAATTTTTTCATATCTTTTATATTTTTCAATATACGGGGGAAATACAAAATTTTTGTTAAAATTTGTAATTCCCTCGTAACTTTTTTATTATTTACCGTACAGAAAGTTATAACCTATCAAAAGATAGGAAATTCTCTCAACAATTTAAATATCTAATTAATTTTTTTATATCTTTTGTAGTTTTCAATATACGGGGGAAATACAAAATTTTTGTTAAAATTTGAAATTCCCTGGTAACTTTTTTATTAATTACCGTACAAAAAGATATAACCTATTAAAAGATAGGAAATTTTTTTAGCAATCCAAATTTCCGATTAGTCTTTTTATATCTTTTATAGTTTTCAATATACGGGGGAAATACAAAATTTTTGTTAAAATTTGTAAATCCCTCGTAACTTTTTTATTAATTAACGTACAAAAAGTTATAACCTTTTGAAAGAAAGGAAATTTTTTTAAAAATCCAAAATTACAATTAATTTTTTTATATCTTTTATCGTTTTTAGAAAACGGGGGAAATACCAAATTTTTCTTAAAATTTGTAAATCCCTCGTAAATTTTTTATTAATTAACGTACAGAAAGTTTTAACCTATTAAAAGATAGGAAATTTTCTTAAAAATTCAAAGTATCAATTAGTTCTTTCATATCTTTTATAGTTTTTAATATACGGGGGAAATACCAAATTTTTGTTAAAATTTGTAATTACCTCGTAACTGTTTTTTTAATTAACGTACAAAAAGTTATAACCTATCAAAAGAAAGGAAATTTGCTCAGCAATCCAAATTTCTAATTAATTTTTTTTATCTTTTATAGTTTTCAATATATGGGGGAAATACAAAATTTTTGTTAAAATTTGTAATTCCCTCGTAACTTTTTTATTATTTACCGTACAAAAAGTTATAACCTATCAAAAGATAGGAAATTCTTCTAACAATCCAAATATCCAATTATTTTTTTTATATCTATTATAGTTTTCAATATACGGGGGAAATACAAAATTTTTGTTAAAATTTGAAATTCTTTCGTTACTTTTTTATTAATTACCGTACAAAAAGTTATAACCCGTTAAAAGATAGGAAATTTTCTTAGCAATCCGAATTTCCGATTAGTCTTTTTATATCTTTTATAGTTTTCAATATACGGGGGAAATACCAAATTTTTGTTAAAATTTGTAAATCCCTCGTAACTTGTTTATTAATAAACGTACAGAAAGTTATAACCTATTAAAAGATTGAAAATTTTCTTAAAAATTCAAAATTCCTACTAGTTTTTTCATATCTTTTATAGTTTTCAATATACGGGGGAAATACAAATTTTTTGTTAAAATTTGTAATTCCCTCGTAACTTTTTTATTAATAACCGTACAAAAAGTTATAACCTATCAGAAGAAAGGAAATTTTCTTAGAACTCCAAAATTCCAATTATTTTTTTTATATCTTTTATAGTTTTCAATATACGGGGGAAATACCAAATTTTTGTTAAAATTAGTAATTCCCTCGTAACTTTTTTATTAATTACCGTACAAAAAGTTATAACCTATCAAAAGATAGGAAATTTTCTCAAGAATCCAAATTTTCAATTAATTTTTTCATATCTTTTATATTTTTCAATATACGGGGGAAATACAAAATTTTTGTTAAAATTTGTAATTCCCTCGTAACTTTTTTATTATTTACCGTACAGAAAGTTATAACCTATCAAAAGATAGGAAATTCTCTCAACAATCCAAATATCTAATTAATTTTTTTATATCTTTTGTAGTTTTCAATATACGGGGGAAATACAAAATTTTTGTTAAAATTTGAAATTCCCTGGTAACTTTTTTATTAATTACCGTACAAAAAGATATAACCTATTAAAAGATAGGAAATTTTTTTAGCAATCCAAATTTCCGATTAGTCTTTTTATATCTTTTATAGTTTTCAATATACGGGGGAAATACAAAATTTTTGTTAAAATTTGTAAATCCCTCGTAACTTTTTTATTAATTAACGTACAAAAAGTTATAACCTATCAAAAGAAAGGAAATTTTTTTAAAAATCCAAAATTCCAATTATTTTTTTTATATCTATTATAGTTTTCAATATACGGGGGAAATACCAAATTTTTGTTAAAATTTGTAATTCCCTCGTAACTTTTTTATTAATTACCGTACAAAAAGTTATAACCTATCAAAAGATAGGAAATTTTCTCAAGAATCCAAATTTTCAATTAATTTTTTTATATCTATTATAGTTTTCAATATACGGGGGAAATACAAAATTTTTGTTAAAATTTGAAATTCCCTCGTAACTTTTTTATTAATTACCGTACAAAAAGTTTTAACCCATTAAAAGATAGGAAATTTTCTTAGCAATCCGAATTTCTGATTAGTCTTTTTATATCTTTTATAGTTTTCAATATACGGGGGAAATACCAAATTTTTGTTAAAATTTGTAAATCCCTCGTAACTTGTTTATTAATAAACGTACAGAAAGTTATAACCTATTAAAAAATTGAAAATTTTCTTAAAAATTCAAAATTCCAACTAGTTTTTTCATATCTTTTATAGTTTTCAATATATGGGGGAAATACAAAATTTTTGTTAAAATTTGTAATTCCCTCGTAACTTTTTTATTATTTACCGTACAAAAAGTTATAACCTATCAAAAGATAGGAAATTCTCTTATCAATCCAAATATCCAATTATTTTTTTTATATCTATTATAGTTTTTAATATACGGGGGAAATACAAAATGTTTGTTAAAATTTGAAATTCTTTCGTTACTTTTTTATTAATTACCGTACAAAAAGTTATAACCTGTTAAAAGATAGGAAATTTTCTTAGCAATCCGAATTTCCGATTAGTCTTTTTATATTTTTTATAGTTTTCAATATACGGGGGAAATACCAAATTTTTGTTAAAATTTGTAAATCCCTCGTAACTTGTTTATTAATAAATGTACAGAAAGTTATAACCTATTAAAAGATTGAAAATTTTCTTAAAAATTCAAAATTCCAACTAGTTTTTTCATATCTTTTATAGTTTTCAATATACGGATGAAATACAAATTTTTTGTTAAAATTTGTAATTCCCTCGTAACTTTTTTATTAATAACCGTACAACAAGTTATAACCTATCAGAAGAAAGGAAATTTTCTTAGAACTCCAAAATTCCAATTATTTTTTTTATATCTTTTATAGTTTTCAATATACGGGGGAAATACCAAATTTTTGTTAAAATTAGTAATGCCCTCGTAACTTTTTTATTAATTACCGTACAAAAAATTATAACCTATCAAAAGATAGGAAATTTTCTCAAGAATCCAAATTTTCAATTAATTTTTTCATATCTTTTATATTTTTCAATATACGGGGGAAATACAAAATTTTTGTTAAAATTTGTAATTCCCTCGTAACTTTTTTATTATTTACCGTACAGAAAGTTATAACCTATCAAAAGATAGGAAATTCTCTCAACAATCCAAATATCTAATTAATTTTTTTATATCTTTTGTAGTTTTCAATATACGGGGGAAATACAAAATTTTTGTTAAAATTTGAAATTCCCTGGTAACTTTTTTATTAATTACCGTACAAAAAGATATAACCTATTAAAAGATAGGAAATTTTTTTAGCAATCCAAATTTCCGATTAGTCTTTTTATATCTTTTATAGTTTTCAATATACGGGGGAAATACAAAATTTTTGTTAAAATTTGTAAATCCCTCGTAACTTTTTTATTAATTAACGTACAAAAAGTTATAACCTATCAAAAGAAAGGAAATTTTTTTAAAAATCCAAAATTCCAATTATTTTTTTTATATTGAAACACTTATGGGGGCTTTTTACACAATTTATTTACAAAATTGTTAAGATACACTGAACTCTGCTGGATAACGTCTAACTACTTGACAATACAATGAACTCTTGTGAACACTTGACTCGAACTGACGTTAACTGTCCGTGCATCCCCTTATATACAACATTATTTAATCTAGTTAGTGTGTTTAGAAGTTTCTAGAATTTTCTAGAAACATTATTTAAAATGGTCAGTTGATTTTTTTACAAACTTCTAAAAATCAACTGTCAACAACAATCTTTTAAATTAAGGTCCCTTCCTTTACGGTTATCCCGTTACACTGCCCCCTCCTTAGATTCATTCCTCCTGGAATGTTATTTCCTACATCGGAATCCCGCACACTCCCTGAGCCAGCCAAACCATCTTCTTGGAGTTGCTGCGCATCTCCACTGTGGTTTCCCTGGTAAGGCGCCAAACGATCGTGATGGACCACGACGGGTTTCCCTCTGGGAATTTTCACGATCCGATAAATGACATCGTTAATCTTCTTCTTGATGGTGTAAGGACCTTCCCAGTTCTTTTGTAATTTGGGACAAATACCTCGACGCCGTCGGGGGTTATAGAGCCAGACTAAATCTCCAACTTGGTAACTCTTTTCCATTGTCCGTGTGTCATAGTACCTCTTCATCCGATCACTAGATAATTGTAGTTTTCCACGCACCAGGTTGTGTATATTCTCCATTCGATTCTGAAGGTCGGCGACATATTGTTCACGTGCCATTTCTTCACCAGGTTTACAACCAAACACCAAGTCACATGGTAGCCTCATTTCTCTACCGAACAGAACCTTCGCAGGCGTTTGGCCAGTTGATTCGTTGATGGCCGATCGAATTGCCATTAGAAATAGTGGAATATGTCGATCCCAATCCCTCTGACAATCTGACACCACTTTTGACAGATAGTTGGTTATAGTCCGGTTCATTCGTTCCACCATTCCATCAGACTGAGGGTGCATCGCTGTGGTTCTCGTTTTGTGGATGCCTAATCTTTGGCAAACTTCTTGAAACAGCTTGCTCTCAAAATTTCTTCCTTGGTCTGAATGTAATTCTAGTGGTACCCCAAATCGGCTTACGAATTCTTCAACCAATATATCTGCTAAAGTGGTGGCTTCCTGATTGGGAACTGCATATGCTTCAACCCATTTAGTGAAGTAGTCCATTACAACAAAGATGTACTTGTTTCCTACATCGGTCTGTGGAAGTGGCCCCAATACATCTACTGCGATTCTTTCAAAAGGACTTCCAACCAGGTATTGCTGCATTTCCGCCTTCGGTTTTCGGTGCGGACCGTTACTGGCAGCACATGTAGTGCATTTACGACACCAATCTTTAACATCATTAGTGCAATTTACCCAGTAAAATCTATCTCGGATCTTTTGCAGCGTTTTCGTGATACCCAGATGTCCTCCAGAACTATCATTATGCATCTGTTTTAAAATTTCCGGTACAGCATTTCTTGGGACCACTATTTGTTTCCTTGTTTCTGTGCCCTCGGAATTTTCTACAAGTCTTTTAACGAGCCCTCCGTCCAAAATTAAAGAGTTCCATTGGGACCAGTATGCTTTTAAAGCAGGGGAGGATGAGGATATCTCTCTCCACAACGGACGACGGTCCATTCTCTTCCACTCCCGAATCTTTCTTAGAACGGGATCGTTTTCTTGTTGCTCCTCCAGCATAGAGCTCTCGTCTTCTGGCACAACCTTAACCAAGGCAAGTTTTTCCTCGTTCTGCTCCATACGGGTACAATGGGGGCAATCAGGTCGACATGGTCTTCTGGAAAGTGCATCAGCATTACGATGTCTGGTTCCAGGTCTGTGCTCGATTTCCACATCATATTCCTGCAGTTTTTCGAGCCATCTTGCTATCTGTCCTTCTGGGTTCCTAAAGCTAAGTAGCCACTTTAAACTAGCATGGTCTGTTCTGATCAGGAATTTTCTGCCATACAGATATTTATAAAAATGTTCGACGGATTTTACAACTGCTAACAGTTCCCTCCGAGTTACACAGTAGTTCTTTTCAGCTTTCGATAAAGTTTTGCTGAAGTAACCAACCACTCTTTCCTTACCGTCTTGTAGCTGTGACAAGACGGCTCCAATTCCCACATTGCTGGCGTCGGTGTCCAGAATAAGCTTACCATCAGGAAGTGGATAAGCAAGAACAGGTGCTGACGTAAGCTGTTTCTTCAATATTTCAAACGCCTTTTGACATTCCTGATCCCAACAGAAGGACTTATCTTGTTCTGTCAAACGTGTCAAGGGTTTGGCGATGTCTCCAAAATTCTTGACATATCGTCGGTAATAGGAACAAAGACCCAAGAAACTCCGGAGCTGATGTTTGTCGATAGGGATTGGCCATTCCTGAACGGCTTGTATCTTAGCGGGGTCAACAGCAACGCCATCCTTGCTTACGTTATGTCCCAAATAGTTGACCTGTCTCTGGAACAAGTGGCATTTCTTAACATTCAATGTTAGATTAGCGTTCTGTAATCTTTTAAAAACTTCTTCCAGGTTAGATAAATGTTCCTTAAAGGTCTTACCCATTATGATGATGTCGTCTAGATAAACTAGACAAGTTTCCCATGACAAACCCCGCAGGATGTTCTCCATTAGTCGTTCAAACGTCGCAGGAGCATTACAGAGGCCAAATGGAAGGACCGTGAATTGCCATAACCCTGATCCACTGGTAAAGGCAGTCTTTTCTTTGTCTGCAGGATTCATTTTAACTTGCCAGTATCCGCTTTTAAGGTCCAAGGTAGAAAACAGAGTAGAACCCGCCAAAGCGTCGAGGGCATCATCAATCCTTGGCAGAGGATAACTGTCCTTCTTAGTGACATCATTTAGCTTTCGATAGTCGACACAAAACCGCATTGATCCGTCTTTCTTTCTCACTAATACCACAGGAGAAGCCCACGGACTACTGGATGGTTCGACTATGCCATTTTGAATCATTTCTTTAAGGGCTCTGTCTGCTTCTTCCTTTTTAACTTGAGGCATCCTTCGGGGTACCTGTCGAATCGGACGTGCATCACCAGTGTCAATTCTATGCTGTACAACATCAGTTCTTCCCAGTTTACTTTTAGAACCAAATACAGGTTTATACCGGTAAAGTAGATCTCTTACCTGTTTCTTTTCTAATTTTGACAAAGAGGGGTCTAATTTTGTCATTAATTGTTTAATTTCGTTGGTCTCATCTGTTTCCGTAACATTTATCTTGTGAATTATGGCCATTACCGGTTCTAAACTTCCCATTTCCGTGTCCTTTCGGAGAAGAACTGGATGATCGTTCAAGTTGATAACTCGGATGGGTACCTCTTTGGCGGATCTAACAAGAGTCTTACCCACAAGGAGTCCTTTTCCCAATTCATGGTCATGGTTCTTCGGCTCTATCATGGCTGGGGCACCATCTGGCTCCAGTCCATCCAACCGCGCTGTGACGACACATTCGCAGCTTGCCGGAAGTTCGATATCATCGATTAGCTTAATCGAGGCATTGTCAACTTGTTTTCGGTGCAGGAATATTTCTTCATTACCAGTACGAAGGATACGTTGGCGAAGATCCAAATGAAAACCACAGTGGAGCATAACATCCATGCCCAGAACAACATCTTCATCAACGTCAGCCACCAGCACTGAGTGAACAAGAGAGGTTGAACCAAACTGTAGCGTTACCTGTATCTCACCGTAGACTCTAGCAGAATCTCCGGTAGCGGTACGCAGTCTCCAACTGGTAGGCCACATCTTCTTTCGCATAATGATGGATGGTCGAACGATAGTTTTTGTAGCTCCAGTGTCTACCAGCATGCTAAAGTTCTTCCCATCAATGAGGCCATCCACATATAAGCTGTCCACGTGATGTCGCAGGGTTGCCAATTTAATGGTGTGAGGGGCTTCGGGAATGTTTGGGGTCGATTTCGCCCTCCAGGAGTCGACCCGTTCTAGTTTTCCTGCTGCTGGGGTACTTCAGCAGAAGATTTTTCTTTTTGGGGGCAAGTATTTCTTATATGGCCTAGTTCTCCGCAGTTCCAGCATCTCACTTGGCGCCTTCTTTTTGGAGATAACTTCATTAATCTCTCTACTACCGCTTCAACGTCGCTAACGGAATGAACGGCATGGTCGTAGTTACCGGTGATTTCCCTTAGTCGAGCAACTCCACGTGAGGCCTCCGTCGCCGCCTCAAACTCCAGGGCAATGGTCAAGGCGTCCACAAGAGTCTTCGGCCGCGCCAACCGTACAGCGCGCTGCAACTCGACGTCTCGAAGACCATCGGTGAAGGTTTGGACTGCTAGGCACTCCAGGAAATCCTCCGCTGCATTTGAATACGCAAGTCGTACCATTCTTGCTACATCCGCTTCAAATTCCTGGATAGTTTCTCCATTTTTCTGTTTTCGACTCTTTAACTGCATTCGGTACACCGGTTGTAGATGAGTTTGACCATAACGCATCTCTAGACGATTCACCAATAACTCGAAGTTGTCAGCTTCATCCGGCGTCAATGATTGCAAGACGTCTAAAGCTTCGCCTCGCAGAGCTACGGTTAGGGACAATGCTTTCTCCTGGGATGACCATCCATTAGCTCTGGCCGCTGCGTCGAATTGTTTCAGGTAATTTGGCCAGGAAGTCTTCCCGTCGAAGGTCGGGGGTTTCATCGTCGTTCGTACATGGGTCGTCTCCTCGCTTCTTTGTCGTTCGACGTCTGCGTGGCAGGTTTCCATCCTTCTTGCATCTCCGTCGCCGTGGTGGATGGTTTGGTTTCGGCGGCTAGCTTCCTGTTCTTGTTGAAGCTTCCTTATCTCGGACTGCATTTGCTGGTTGATCTGGTTTTGCTCGTCTTGCATGGTGGTCACCTTCTGATTCATGTTGTCCACTTGCTGATTCAAGTTGGCCACTTGCTGGTTTTGCTCTTCTCGCAAGTCGGCGACTTGCTGATTTTGCTCGTCCCGAAGATGTGATATTTGCTGTGAGAACGAACTGGATAACTCATCTGATAGGGTAGACATCCGTTGTGATAGCTCCTCTTGTTGGCTCTTCATCTGACTGGATAGCACCTCTTGTTGGTTCGTCATTCGTCCTGATAGCTCCTCTTTCAGCTGGGACATATCTTCGCGCTGGCTGCTTATCTGACTGGACAACTGGGACAGTTGTTGAGCTTGTTCTTCTTGCAGCCGGGAAAGTTGTTGAGCTTGTTCTTCTTGCAGCCGGGAAAGTTGTTGAGCTAGTTCAGAATTTGCTTTTTGAACTGGGTCTTCGAAATCTACAGCGTCAGGGTCTAAATCATTATTTACATAGTATTCACGGAGCCTTCTTAACAATACGGATTTGCTTCCAGTAGTTTCCAACTCCAATTCTTCGAGCTCTCTTCTGAGCTCAGCCACCAATAGTTCATTTATCTTTTTTCCAGGCATTCTTGTATCTTCACCCCACACCTGACACCAATTTGAAACACTTATGGGGGCTTTTTACACAATTTATTTACAAAATTGTTAAGATACACTGAACTCTGCTGGATAACGTCTAACTACTTGACAATACAATGAACTCTTGTGAACACTTGACTCGAACTGACGTTAACTGTCCGTGCATCCCCTTATATACAACATTATTTAATCTAGTTAGTGTGTTTAGAAGTTTCTAGAATTTTCTAGAAACATTATTTAAAATGGTCAGTTGATTTTTTTACAAACTTCTAAAAATCAACTGTCAACAACAATCTTTTAAATTAAGGTCCCTTCCTTTACGGTTATCCCGTTACACTATCTATTATAGTTTTCAATATACGGGGGAAATACCAAATTTTTGTTAAAATTTGTAATTTCCTCGTAACTTTTTTATTAATTACCGTACAAAAAGTTATAACCTATCAAAAGATAGGAAATTTTCTCAAGAATCCAAATTTTCAATTAATTTTTTTATATCCTTTATAGTTTTCAATATACGGGGGAAATACAAAATTTTTGTTAAAATTTGAAATTCCCTCGTAACTTTTTTATTAATTACCGTACAAAAAGTTATAACCTATTAAAAGATAGGAAATTTTTTTAGCAATCCAAATTTCTGATTAGTCTTTTTATATCTTTTATAGTTTTCAATATACGGGGGAAATACAAAATTTTTGTTAAAATTTGTAAATCCCTCGTAACTTTTTTATTAATTAATGTACAGAAAGTTGTAACCTATCAAAAGATAGGAAATTTTCTTAAAAATCCAAAGTTCCAATTAGATCTTTCATATCTTTTATAGTTTTCAATATACGGGGGAAATACCAAATTTTTCTTAAAATTAGTAATTTCCTCGTAACTTTTTTATTAATTACCGTACAAAAAGTTATAACCTATCAAAAGATAGGAAATTTTCTCAAGAATCCAAATTTTCAATTAATTTTTTTATATCTTTTATAGTTTTCAATATACAGGGGAAATCCAAAATTTTTGTTAAAATTTGTAATTCCCTCGTAACCTTTTTATTAATTACCGTACAAAAAGTTATAACCTATCAAAAGATAGGAAATTTTCTCGGCAATACAAATTTCCGATTAGTCTTTTTATATCTATTATAGTTTTCAATATACGGGGGAAATACAAAATTTTTGTTAAAATTTGTAAATCCCTCGTAACTTTTTTATTAATTAATGTACAGAAAGTTGTAACCTATCAAAAGATAGGAAATTTTCTTAAAAATCCAAACTTCCAATTAGATCTTTCATATCTTTTATAGTTTTCAATATACGGGGGAAATACCAAATTTTTGTTAAAATTAGTAATTCCCTCGTAACTTTTTTATTAATTACCGTACAAAAAGTTATAACCTATCAAAAGATAGGAAATTTTCTCAAGAATCCAAATTTTCAATTAATTTTTTTATATCTTTTATAGTTTTCAATATACAGGGGAAATCCAAAATTTTTGTTAAAATTTGTAATTCCCTCGTAACTTTTTTATTAATTACCGTACAAAAAGTTATAACCTATCAAAAGATAGAAAATTTTCCCGGCAATACAAATTTCCGATTAGTCTTTTTATATCTTTTATATTTTTCAATATACGGGGGAAATACAAAATTTTTGTTAAAATTTGTAATTACCTCGTAACTGTTTTTTTAATTAACGTACAAAAAGTTATAACCTATCAAAAGAAAGGAAATTTGCTCAGCAATCCAAATTTCTAAATAATTTTTTTTATCTTTTATAGTTTTTAATATATGGGGGAAATACAAAATTTTTGTTAAAATTTGTAATTCCCTCGTAACTTTTTTATTATTTACCGTACAAAAAGTTATAACCTATCAAAAGATAGGAAATTCTCTCAACAATCCAAATATCCAATTAATTTTTTTATATCTATTATAGTTTTCAATATACGGGGGAAATACAAAATTTTTGTTAAAATTTGAAATTCCCTCGTAACTTTTTTATTAATTACCGTACAAAAAGTTTTAACCCATTAAAAGATAGGAAATTTTCTTAGCAATCCGAATTTCTGATTAGTCTTTTTATATCTTTTATAGTTTTCAATATACGGGGGAAATACCAAATTTTTGTTAAAATTTGTAAATCCCTCGTAACTTGTTTATTAATAAACGTACAGAAAGTTATAACCTATTAAAAAATTGAAAATTTTCTTAAAAATTCAAAATTCCAACTAGTTTTTTCATATCTTTTATAGTTTTCAATATACGGGGGAAATACAAAATTTTTGTTAAAATTTGTAATTCCCTCGTAACTTTTTTATTAATTACCGTACAAAAAGTTATAACCTATCAGAAGAAAGGAAATTTTCTTAGAACTCCAAAATTCCAATTATTTTTTTTATATCTTTTATAGTTTTCAATATACGGGGGAAATACCAAATTTTTGTTAAAATTAGTAATTCCCTCGTAACTTTTTTATTAATTACCGTACAAAAAGTTATAACCTATCAAAAGATAGGAAATTTTCTCAAGAATCCAAATTTTCAATTAATTTTTTCATATCTTTTATATTTTTCAATATACGGGGGAAATACAAAATTTTTGTTAAAATTTGTAATTCCCTCGTAACTTTTTTATTATTTACCGTACAGAAAGTTATAACCTATCAAAAGATAGGAAATTCTCTTAACAATCCAAATATCTAATTAATTTTTTTATATCTTTTGTAGTTTTTAATATACGGGGGAAATACAAAATTTTTGTTAAAATTTGAAATTCCCTGGTAACTTTTTTATTAATTACCGTACAAAAAGATATAACCTATTAAAAGATAGGAAATTTTTTTAGCAAACCAAATTTTCGATTAGTCTTTTTATATCTTTTATAGTTTTCAATATACGGGGGAAATACAAAATTTTTGTTAAAATTTGTAAATCCCTCGTAACTTTTTTATTAATTAACGTACAAAAAGTTATAACCTATCAAAAGAAAGGAAATTTTTTTAAAAATCCAAAATTCCAATTATTTTTTTTATATCTATTATAGTTTTCAATATACGGGGGAAATACCAAATTTTTGTTAAAATTTGTAATTCCCTCGTAACTTTTTTATTAATTACCGTACAAAAAGTTATAACCTATCAAAAGATAGGAAATTTTCTCAAGAATCCAAATTTTCAATTAATTTTTTTATATCCTTTATAGTTTTTAATATACGGGGGAAATACAAAATTTTTGTTAAAATTTGAAATTCCCTCGTAACTTTTTTATTAATTACCGTACAATAAGTTATAACCTATTAAAAGATAGGAAATTTTTTTAGCAATCCAAATTTCTGATTAGTCTTTTTATATCTTTTATAGTTTTCAATATACGGGGGAAATACAAAATTTTTGTTAAAATTTGTAATTACCTCGTAACTGTTTTTTTAATTAACGTACAAAAAGTTATAACCTATCAAAAGAAAGGAAATTTGCTCAGCAATCCAAATTTCTAAATAATTTTTTTTATCTTTTATAGTTTTTAATATATGGGGGAAATACAAAATTTTTGTTAAAATTTGTAATTCCCTCGTAACTTTTTTATTATTTACCGTACAAAAAGTTATAACCTATCAAAAGATAGGAAATTCTCTCAACAATCCAAATATCCAATTAATTTTTTTATATCTATTATAGTTTTCAATATACGGGGGAAATACAAAATTTTTGTTAAAATTTGAAATTCCCTCGTAACTTTTTTATTAATTACCGTACAAAAAGTTTTAACCCATTAAAAGATAGGAAATTTTCTTAGCAATCCGAATTTCTGATTAGTCTTTTTATATCTTTTATAGTTTTCAATATACGGGGGAAATACCAAATTTTTGTTAAAATTTGTAAATCCCTCGTAACTTGTTTATTAATAAACGTACAGAAAGTTATAACCTATTAAAAAATTGAAAATTTTCTTAAAAATTCAAAATTCCAACTAGTTTTTTCATATCTTTTATAGTTTTCAATATACGGGGGAAATACAAAATTTTTGTTAAAATTTGTAATTCCCTCGTAACTTTTTTATTAATTACCGTACAAAAAGTTATAACCTATCAGAAGAAAGGAAATTTTCTTAGAACTCCAAAATTCCAATTATTTTTTTTATATCTTTTATAGTTTTCAATATACGGGGGAAATACCAAATTTTTGTTAAAATTAGTAATTCCCTCGTAACTTTTTTATTAATTACCGTACAAAAAGTTATAACCTATCAAAAGATAGGAAATTTTCTCAAGAATCCAAATTTTTAATTAATTTTTTCATATCTTTTATATTTTTCAATATACGGGGGAAATACAAAATTTTTGTTAAAATTTGTAATTCCCTCGTAACTTTTTTATTATTTACCGTACAGAAAGTTATAACCTATCAAAAGATAGGAAATTCTCTCAGCAATCCAAATATCTAATTAATTTTTTTATATCTTTTGTAGTTTTCAATATACGGGGGAAATACAAAATTTTTGTTAAAATTTGAAATTCCCTGGTAACTTTTTTATTAATTACCGTACAAAAAGATATAACCTATTAAAAGATAGGAAATTTTTTTAGCAATCCAAATTTCCGATTAGTCTTTTTATATCTTTTATAGTTTTCAATATACGGGGGAAATACAAAATTTTTGTTAAAATTTGTAAATCCCTCGTAACTTTTTTATTAATTAACGTACAAAAAGTTATAACCTATCAAAAGAAAGGAAATTTTTTTAAAAATCCAAAATTCCAATTATTTTTTTTATATTTATTATAGTTTTCAATATACGGGGGAAATACCAAATTTTTGTTAAAATTTGTAATTCCCTCGTAACTTTTTTATTAATTACCGTACAAAAAGTTATAACCTATCAAAAGATAGGAAATTTTCTCAAGAATCCAAATTTTCAATTAATTTTTTTATATCCTTTATAGTTTTTAATATACGGGGGAAATACAAAATTTATTTTTGTTAAAATTTGAAATTCCCTCGTAACTTTTTTATTAATTACCGTACAATAAGTTATAACCTATTAAAAGATAGGAAATTTTTTTAGCAATCCAAATTTCTGATTAGTCTTTTTATATCTTTTATAGTTTTCAATATACGGGGGAAATACAAAATTTTTGTTAAAATTTGTAATTACCTCGTAACTGTTTTTTTAATTAACGTACAAAAAGTTATAACCTATCAAAAGAAAGGAAATTTGCTCAGCAATCCAAATTTCTAAATAATTTTTTTTATCTTTTATAGTTTTTAATATATGGGGGAAATACAAAATTTTTGTTAAAATTTGTAATTCCCTCGTAACTTTTTTATTATTTACCGTACAAAAAGTTATAACCTATCAAAAGATAGGAAATTCTCTCAACAATCCAAATATCCAATTAATTTTTTTATATCTATTATAGTTTTCAATATACGGGGGAAATACAAAATTTTTGTTAAAATTTGAAATTCCCTCGTAACTTTTTTATTAATTACCGTACAAAAAGTTTTAACCCATTAAAAGATAGGAAATTTTCTTAGCAATCCGAATTTCTGATTAGTCTTTTTATATCTTTTATAGTTTTCAATATACGGGGGAAATACCAAATTTTTGTTAAAATTTGTAAATCCCTCGTAACTTGTTTATTAATAAACGTACAGAAAGTTATAACCTATTAAAAAATTGAAAATTTTCTTAAAAATTCAAAATTCCAACTAGTTTTTTCATATCTTTTATAGTTTTCAATATACGGGGGAAATACAAAATTTTTGTTAAAATTTGTAATTCCCTCGTAACTTTTTTATTAATTACCGTACAAAAAGTTATAACCTATCAGAAGAAAGGAAATTTTCTTAGAACTCCAAAATTCCAATTATTTTTTTTATATCTTTTATAGTTTTCAATATACGGGGGAAATACCAAATTTTTGTTAAAATTAGTAATTCCCTCGTAACTTTTTTATTAATTACCGTACAAAAAGTTATAACCTATCAAAAGATAGGAAATTTTCTCAAGAATCCAAATTTTCAATTAATTTTTTCATATCTTTTATATTTTTCAATATACGGGGGAAATACAAAATTTTTGTTAAAATTTGTAATTCCCTCGTAACTTTTTTATTATTTACCGTACAGAAAGTTATAACCTATCAAAAGATAGGAAATTCTCTCAACAATCCAAATATCTAATTAATTTTTTTATATCTTTTGTAGTTTTCAATATACGGGGGAAATACAAAATTTTTGTTAAAATTTGAAATTCCCTGGTAACTTTTTTATTAATTACCGTACAAAAAGATATAACCTATTAAAAGATAGGAAATTTTTTTAGCAATCCAAATTTTCAATTAGTCTTTTTATATCTTTTATAGTTTTCAATATACGGGGGAAATACAAAATTTTTGTTAAAATTTGTAAATCCCTCGTAACTTTTTTATTAATTAACGTACAAAAAGTTATAACCTATCAAAAGAAAGGAAATTTTTTTAAAAATCCAAAATTCCAATTATTTTTTTTATATCTATTATAGTTTTCAATATACGGGGGAAATACCAAATTTTTGTTAAAATTTGTAATTCCCTCGTAACTTTTTTATTAATTACCGTACAAAAAGTTATAACCTATCAAAAGATAGGAAATTTTCTCAAGAATCCAAATTTTCAATTAATTTTTTTATATCTATTATAGTTTTCAATATACGGGGGAAATACAAAATTTTTGTTAAAATTTGAAATTCCCTCGTAACTTTTTTATTAATTACCGTACAAAAAGTTTTAACCCATTAAAAGATAGGAAATTTTCTTAGCAATCCGAATTTCTGATTAGTCTTTTTATATCTTTTATAGTTTTCAATATACGGGGGAAATACCAAATTTTTGTTAAAATTTGTAAATCCCTCGTAACTTGTTTATTAATAAACGTACAGAAAGTTATAACCTATTAAAAAATTGAAAATTTTCTTAAAAATTCAAAATTCCAACTAGTTTTTTCATATCTTTTATAGTTTTCAATATACGGGGGAAATACAAAATTTTTGTTAAAATTTGTAATTCCCTCGTAACTTTTTTATTAATTACCGTACAAAAAGTTATAACCTATCAGAAGAAAGGAAATTTTCTTAGAACTCCAAAATTCCAATTATTTTTTTTATATCTTTTATAGTTTTCAATATACGGGGGAAATACCAAATTTTTGTTAAAATTAGTAATTCCCTCGTAACTTTTTTATTAATTACCGTACAAAAAGTTATAACCTATCAAAAGATAGGAAATTTTCTCAAGAATCCAAATTTTCAATTAATTTTTTCATATCTTTTATATTTTTCAATATACGGGGGAAATACAAAATTTTTGTTAAAATTTGTAATTCCCTCGTAACTTTTTTATTATTTACCGTACAGAAAGTTATAACCTATCAAAAGATAGGAAATTCTCTCAGCAATCCAAATATCTAATTAATTTTTTTATATCTTTTGTAGTTTTCAATATACGGGGGAAATACAAAATTTTTGTTAAAATTTGAAATTCCCTGGTAACTTTTTTATTAATTACCGTACAAAAAGATATAACCTATTAAAAGATAGGAAATTTTTTTAGCAATCCAAATTTCCGATTAGTCTTTTTATATCTTTTATAGTTTTCAATATACGGGGGAAATACAAAATTTTTGTTAAAATTTGTAAATCCCTCGTAACTTTTTTATTAATTAACGTACAAAAAGTTATAACCTATCAAAAGAAAGGAAATTTTTTTAAAAATCCAAAATTCCAATTATTTTTTTTATATTTATTATAGTTTTCAATATACGGGGGAAATACCAAATTTTTGTTAAAATTTGTAATTCCCTCGTAACTTTTTTATTAATTACCGTACAAAAAGTTATAACCTATCAAAAGATAGGAAATTTTCTCAAGAATCCAAATTTTCAATTAATTTTTTTATATCCTTTATAGTTTTTAATATACGGGGGAAATACAAAATTTTTGTTAAAATTTGAAATTCCCTCGTAACTTTTTTATTAATGACCGTACAATAAGTTATAACCTATTAAAAGATAGGAAATTTTTTTAGCAATCCAAATTTCTGATTAGTCTTTTTATATCTTTTATAGTTTTCAATATACGGGGGAAATACAAAATTTTTGTTAAAATTTGTAAATCCCTCGTAACTTTTTTATTAATTAATGTACAGAAAGTTGTAACCTATCAAAAGATAGGAGATTTTCTTAAAAATCCAAAGTTCCAATTAGATCTTTCATATCTTTTATAGTTTTCAATATACGGGGGAAATACCAAATTTTTGTTAAAATTAGTAATTCCCTCGTAACTTTTTTATTAATTACCGTACAAAAAGTTATAACCTATCAAAAGATAAGAAATTTTCTCAAGAATCCAAATTTTCAATTAATTTTTTTATATCTTTTATAGTTTTCAATATACAGGGGAAATCCAAAATTTTTGTTAAAATTTGTAATTCCCTCGTAACTTTTTTATTAATTACCGTACAAAAAGTTATAACCTATCAAAAATAGGAAATTTTCTCGGCAATACAAATTTCCGATTAGTCTTTTTATATCTTTTATAGTTTTCAATATACGGGGGAAATACAAAATTTTTGTTAAAATTTGTAATTACCTCGTAACTGTTTTTTTAATTAACGTACAAAAAGTTATAACCTATCAAAAGAAAGGAAATTTGCTCAGCAATCCAAATTTCTAATTAATTTTTTTTATCTTTTATAGTTTTTAATATATGGGGGAAATACAAAATTTTTGTTAAAATTTGTAATTCCCTCGTAACTTTTTTATTATTTACCGTACAAAAAGTTATAACCTATCAAAAGATAGGAAATTCTCTCAACAATCCAAATATCCAATTAATTTTTTTATATCTATTATAGTTTTCAATATACGGGGGAAATACAAAATTTTTGTTAAAATTTGAAATTCCCTCGTAACTTTTTTATTAATTACCGTACAAAAAGTTTTAACCCATTAAAAGATAGGAAATTTTCTTAGCAATCCGAATTTCTGATTAGTCTTTTTATATCTTTTATAGTTTTTAATATACGGGGGAAATACCAAATTTTTGTTAAAATTTGTAAATCCCTCGTAACTTGTTTATTAATAAACGTACAGAAAGTTATAACCTATTAAAAGATTGAAAATTTTCTTAAAAATTTAAAATTTCAACTAGTTTTTTCATATCTTTTATAGTTTTCAATATACGGGGGAAATACAAAATTTTTGTTAAAATTTGTAATTCCCTCGTAACTTTTTTATTAATTACCGTACAAAAAGTTATAACCTATCAGAAGAAAGGAAATTTTCTTAGAACTCCAAAATTCCAATTATTTTTTTTATATCTTTTATAGTTTTCAATATACGGGGGAAATACCAAATTTTTGTTAAAATTAGTAATTCCCTCGTAACTTTTTTATTAATTACCGTACAAAAAGTTATAACCTATCAAAAGATAGGAAATTTTCTCAAGAATCCAAATTTTCAATTAATTTTTTCATATCTTTTATATTTTTCAATATACGGGGGAAATACAAAATTTTTGTTAAAATTTGTAATTCCCTCGTAACTTTTTTATTATTTACCGTACAGAAAGTTATAACCTATCAAAAGATAGGAAATTCTCTCAACAATCCAAATATCTAATTCATTTTTTTATATCTTTTGTAGTTTTCAATATACGGGGGAAATACAAAATTTTTGTTAAAATTTGAAATTCCCTGGTAACTTTTTTATTAATTACCGTACAAAAAGATATAACCTATTAAAAGATAGGAAATTTTTTTAGCAATCCAAATTTCCGATTAGTCTTTTTATATCTTTTATAGTTTTCAATATACGGGGGAAATACAAAATTTTTGTTAAAATTTGTAAATCCCTCGTAACTTTTTTATTAATTAACGTACAAAAAGTTATAACCTTTTGAAAGAAAGGAAATTTTTTTAAAAATCCAAAATTACAATTAATTTTTTTATATCTTTTATCGTTTTTAGAAAACGGGGGAAATACCAAATTTTTCTTAAAATTTGTAAATCCCTCGTAAATTTTTTATTAATTAACGAACAGAAAGTTTTAACCTATTAAAAGATAGGAAATTTTCTCAAGAATCCAAATTTTCAATTAATTTTTTTATATCCTTTATAGTTTTTAATATACGGGGGAAATACAAAATTTTTGTTAAAATTTGAAATTCCCTCGTAACTTTTTTATTAATTACCGTACAATAAGTTATAACCTATTAAAAGATAGGAAATTTTTTTAGCAATCCAAATTTCTGATTAGTCTTTTTATATCTTTTATAGTTTTTTATTATTTACCGTACAAAAAGTTATAACCTATCAAAAGATAGGAAATTCTCTCAACAATCCAAATATCCAATTAATTTTTTTATATCTATTATAGTTTTCAATATACGGGGGAAATACAAAATTTTTGTTAAAATTTGAAATTCCCTCGTAACTTTTTTATTAATTACCGTACAAAAAGTTTTAACCCATTAAAAGATAGGAAATTTTCTTAGCAATCCGAATTTCTGATTAGTCTTTTTATATCTTTTATAGTTTTCAATATACGGGGGAAATACCAAATTTTTGTTAAAATTTGTAAATCCCTCGTAACTTGTTTATTAATAAACGTACAGAAAGTTATAACCTATTAAAAAATTGAAAATTTTCTTAAAAATTCAAAATTCCAACTAGTTTTTTCATATCTTTTATAGTTTTCAATATACGGGGGAAATACAAAATTTTTGTTAAAATTTGTAATTCCCTCGTAACTTTTTTATTAATTACCGTACAAAAAGTTATAACCTATCAGAAGAAAGGAAATTTTCTTAGAACTCCAAAATTCCAATTATTTTTTTTATATCTTTTATAGTTTTCAATATACGGGGGAAATACCAAATTTTTGTTAAAATTAGTAATTCCCTCGTAACTTTTTTATTAATTACCGTACAAAAAGTTATAACCTATCAAAAGATAGGAAATTTTCTCAAGAATCCAAATTTTCAATTAATTTTTTCATATCTTTTATATTTTTCAATATACGGGGGAAATACAAAATTTTTGTTAAAATTTGTAATTCCCTCGTAACTTTTTTATTATTTACCGTACAGAAAGTTATAACCTATCAAAAGATAGGAAATTCTCTCAACAATCCAAATATCTAATTAATTTTTTTATATCTTTTGTAGTTTTCAATATACGGGGGAAATACAAAATTTTTGTTAAAATTTGAAATTCCCTGGTAACTTTTTTATTAATTACCGTACAAAAAGATATAACCTATTAAAAGATAGGAAATTTTTTTAGCAATCCAAATTTTCGATTAGTCTTTTTATATCTTTTATAGTTTTCAATATACGGGGGAAATACAAAATTTTTGTTAAAATTTGTAAATCCCTCGTAACTTTTTTATTAATTAACGTACAAAAAGTTATAACCTATCAAAAGAAAGGAAATTTTTTTAAAAATCCAAAATTCCAATTATTTTTTTTATATCTATTATAGTTTTCAATATACGGGGGAAATACCAAATTTTTGTTAAAATTTGTAATTCCCTCGTAACTTTTTTATTAATTACCGTACAAAAAGTTATAACCTATCAAAAGATAGGAAATTTTCTCAAGAATCCAAATTTTCAATTAATTTTTTTATATCTATTATAGTTTTCAATATACGGGGGAAATACAAAATTTTTGTTAAAATTTGAAATTCCCTCGTAACTTTTTTATTAATTACCGTACAAAAAGTTTTAACCCATTAAAAGATAGGAAATTTTCTTAACAATCCGAATTTCTGATTAGTCTTTTTATATCTTTTATAGTTTTCAATATACGGGGGAAATACCAAATTTTTGTTAAAATTTGTAAATCCCTCGTAACTTGTTTATTAATAAACGTACAGAAAGTTATAACCTATTAAAAAATTGAAAATTTTCTTAAAAATTCAAAATTCCAACTAGTTTTTTCATATCTTTTATAGTTTTCAATATACGGGGGAAATACAAAATTTTTGTTAAAATTTGTAATTCCCTCGTAACTTTTTTATTAATTACCGTACAAAAAGTTATAACCTATCAGAAGAAAGGAAATTTTCTTAGAACTCCAAAATTCCAATTATTTTTTTTATATCTTTTATAGTTTTCAATATACGGGGGAAATACCAAATTTTTGTTAAAATTAGTAATTCCCTCGTAACTTTTTTATTAATTACCGTACAAAAAGTTATAACCTATCAAAAGATAGGAAATTTTCTCAAGAATCCAAATTTTCAATTAATTTTTTCATATCTTTTATATTTTTCAATATACGGGGGAAATACAAAATTTTTGTTAAAATTTGTAATTCCCTCGTAACTTTTTTATTATTTACCGTACAGAAAGTTATAACCTATCAAAAGATAGGAAATTCTCTCAACAATCCAAATATCTAATTAATTTTTTTATATCTTTTGTAGTTTTCAATATACGGGGGAAATACAAAATTTTTGTTAAAATTTGAAATTCCCTGGTAACTTTTTTATTAATTACCGTACAAAAAGATATAACCTATTAAAAGATAGGAAATTTTTTTAGCAATCCAAATTTCCGATTAGTCTTTTTATATCTTTTATAGTTTTCAATATACGGGGGAAATACAAAATTTTTGTTAAAATTTGTAAATCCCTCGTAACTTTTTTATTAATTAACGTACAAAAAGTTATAACCTATCAAAAGAAAGGAAATTTTTTTAAAAATCCAAAATTCCAATTGTTTTTTTTATATTTATTATAGTTTTCAATATACGGGGGACATACCAAATTTTTGTTAAAATTAGTAATTCCCTCGTAACTTTTTTATTAATTACCGTACAAAAAGTTATAACCTATCAAAAGATAAGAAATTTTCTCAAGAATCCAAATTTTCAATTAATTTTTTTATATCTTTTATAGTTTTCAATATACAGGGGAAATCCAAAATTTTTGTTAAAATTTGTAATTCCCTCGTAACTTTTTTATTAATTACCGTACAAAAAGTTATAACCTATCAAAAATAGGAAATTTTCTCGGCAATACAAATTTCCGATTAGTCTTTTTATATCTTTTATAGTTTTCAATATACGGGGGAAATACAAAATTTTTGTTAAAATTTGTAATTACCTCGTAACTGTTTTTTTAATTAACGTACAAAAAGTTATAACCTATCAAAAGAAAGGAAATTTGCTCAGCAATCCAAATTTCTAATTAATTTTTTTTATCTTTTATAGTTTTTAATATATGGGGGAAATACAAAATTTTTGTTAAAATTTGTAATTCCCTCGTAACTTTTTTATTATTTACCGTACAAAAAGTTATAACCTATCAAAAGATAGGAAATTCTCTCAACAATCCAAATATCCAATTAATTTTTTTATATCTATTATAGTTTTCAATATACGGGGGAAATACAAAATTTTTGTTAAAATTTGAAATTCCCTCGTAACTTTTTTATTAATTACCGTACAAAAAGTTTTAACCCATTAAAAGATAGGAAATTTTCTTAGCAATCCGAATTTCTGATTAGTCTTTTTATATCTTTTATAGTTTTTAATATACGGGGGAAATACCAAATTTTTGTTAAAATTTGTAAATCCCTCGTAACTTGTTTATTAATAAACGTACAGAAAGTTATAACCTATTAAAAGATTGAAAATTTTCTTAAAAATTTAAAATTTCAACTAGTTTTTTCATATCTTTTATAGTTTTCAATATACGGGGGAAATACAAAATTTTTGTTAAAATTTGTAATTCCCTCGTAACTTTTTTATTAATTACCGTACAAAAAGTTATAACCTATCAGAAGAAAGGAAATTTTCTTAGAACTCCAAAATTCCAATTATTTTTTTTATATCTTTTATAGTTTTCAATATACGGGGGAAATACCAAATTTTTGTTAAAATTAGTAATTCCCTCGTAACTTTTTTATTAATTACCGTACAAAAAGTTATAACCTATCAAAAGATAGGAAATTTTCTCAAGAATCCAAATTTTCAATTAATTTTTTCATATCTTTTATATTTTTCAATATACGGGGGAAATACAAAATTTTTGTTAAAATTTGTAATTCCCTCGTAACTTTTTTATTATTTACCGTACAGAAAGTTATAACCTATCAAAAGATAGGAAATTCTCTCAAAAATCCAAATATCTAATTCATTTTTTTATATCTTTTGTAGTTTTCAATATACGGGGGAAATACAAAATTTTTGTTAAAATTTGAAATTCCCTGGTAACTTTTTTATTAATTACCGTACAAAAAGATATAACCTATTAAAAGATAGGAAATTTTTTTAGCAATCCAAATTTCCGATTAGTCTTTTTATATCTTTTATAGTTTTCAATATACGGGGGAAATACAAAATTTTTGTTAAAATTTGTAAATCCCTCGTAACTTTTTTATTAATTAACGTACAAAAAGTTATAACCTTTTGAAAGAAAGGAAATTTTTTTAAAAATCCAAAATTACAATTAATTTTTTTATATCTTTTATCGTTTTTAGAAAACGGGGGAAATACCAAATTTTTCTTAAAATTTGTAAATCCCTCGTAAATTTTTTATTAATTAACGTACAGAAAGTTTTAACCTATTAAAAGATAGGAAATTTTCTTAAAAATTCAAAGTATCAATTAGTTCTTTCATATCTTTTATAGTTTTTAATATACGGGGGAAATACCAAATTTTTGTTAAAATTTGTAATTCCCTCGTAACTTTTTTATTAATTACCGTACAAAAAGTAATAACCTATCAAAAGATAGGAAATTTTCTCAAGAATCCAAATTTTCAATTAATTTTTTTATATCTTTTATAGTTTTTAATATACAGAGGAAATCCAAAATTTTTGTTAAAATTTGTAATTACCTCGTAACTGTTTTTTTAATTAACGTACAAAAAGTTATAACCTATCAAAAGAAAGGAAATTTGCTCAGCAATCCAAATTTCTAATTAATTTTTTTTATCTTTTATAGTTTTCAATATATGGGGGAAATACAAAATTTTTGTTAAAATTTGTAATTCCCTCGTAACTTTTTTATTATTTACCGTACAAAAAGTTATAACCTATCAAAAGATAGGAAATTCTCTTAACAATCCAAATATCCAATTATTTTTTTTATATCTATTATAGTTTTCAATATACGGGGGAAATACAAAATTTTTGTTAAAATTTGAAATTCTTTCGTTACTTTTTTATTAATTACCGTACAAAAAGTTATAACCCGTTAAAAGATAGGAAATTTTCTTAGCAATCCGAATTTCCGATTTGTCTTTTTATATCTTTTATAGTTTTCAATATACGGGGGAAATACCAAATTTTTGTTAAAATTTGTAAATCCCTCGTAACTTGTTTATTAATAAACGTACAGAAAGTTATAACCTATTAAAAGATTGAAAATTTTCTTAAAAATTTAAAATTCCAACTAGTTTTTTCATATCTTTTATAGTTTTCAATATACGGGGGAAATACAAATTTTTTGTTAAAATTTGTAATTCCCTCGTAACTTTTTTATTAATAACCGTACAAAAAGTTATAACCTATCAGAAGAAAGGAAATTTTCTTAGAACTCCAAAATTCCAATTATTTTTTTTATATCTTTTAAAGTTTTCAATATACGGGGGAAATACCAAATTTTTGTTAAAATTAGTAATTCCCTCGTAACTTTTTTATTAATTACCGTACAAAAAGTTATAACCTATCAAAAGATAGGAAATTTTCTCAAGAATCCAAATTTTTAATTAATTTTTTCATATCTTTTATATTTTTCAATATACGGGGGAAATACAAAATTTTTATTAAAATTTGTAATTCCCTCGTAACTTTTTTATTATTTACCGTACAGAAAGTTATAACCTATCAAAAGATAGGAAATTCTCTCAACAATCCAAATATCTAATTAATTTTTTTATATCTTTTGTAGTTTTCAATATACGGGGGAAATACAAAATTTTTGTTAAAATTTGAAATTCCCTGGTAACTTTTTTATTAATTACCGTACAAAAAGATATATCCTATTAAAAGATAGGAAATTTTTTTAGCAATCCAAATTTCCGATTAGTCTTTTTATATCTTTTATAGTTTTCAATATACGGGGGAAATACAAAATTTTTGTTAAAATTTGTAAATCCCTCGTAACTTTTTTATTATTTACCGTACAGAAAGTTATAACCTATCAAAAGATAGGAAATTTTCTCAAGAATCCAAATTTTTAATTAATTTTTTCATATCTTTTATATTTTTCAATATACGGGGGAAATACAAAATTTTTGTTAAAATTTGTAATTCCCTCGTAACTTTTTTATTATTTACCGTACAGAAAGTTATAACCTATCAAAAGATAGGAAATTCTCTCAGCAATCCAAATATCTAATTAATTTTTTTATATCTTTTGTAGTTTTCAATATACGGGGGAAATACAAAATTTTTGTTAAAATTTGAAATTCCCTCGTAACTTTTTTATTAATTACCGTACAAAAAGTTTTAACCCATTAAAAGATAGGAAATTTTCTTAGCAATCCGAATTTCTGATTAGTCTTTTTATATCTTTTATAGTTTTCAATATACGGGGGAAATACCAAATTTTTGTTAAAATTTGTAAATCCCTCGTAACTTGTTTATTAATAAACGTACAGAAAGTTATAACCTATTAAAAAATTGAAAATTTTCTTAAAAATTCAAAATTCCAACTAGTTTTTTCATATCTTTTATAGTTTTCAATATACGGGGGAAATACAAAATTTTTGTTAAAATTTGTAATTCCCTCGTAACTTTTTTATTAATTACCGTACAAAAAGTTATAACCTATCAGAAGAAAGGAAATTTTCTTAGAACTCCAAAATTCCAATTATTTTTTTTATATCTTTTATAGTTTTCAATATACGGGGGAAATACCAAATTTTTGTTAAAATTAGTAATTCCCTCGTAACTTTTTTATTAATTACCGTACAAAAAGTTATAACCTATCAAAAGATAGGAAATTTTCTCAAGAATCCAAATTTTTAATTAATTTTTTCATATCTTTTATATTTTTCAATATACGGGGGAAATACAAAATTTTTGTTAAAATTTGTAATTCCCTCGTAACTTTTTTATTATTTACCGTACAGAAAGTTATAACCTATCAAAAGATAGGAAATTCTCTCAGCAATCCAAATATCTAATTAATTTTTTTATATCTTTTGTAGTTTTCAATATACGGGGGAAATACAAAATTTTTGTTAAAATTTGAAATTCCCTGGTAACTTTTTTATTAATTACCGTACAAAAAGATATAACCTATTAAAAGATAGGAAATTTTTTTAGCAATCCAAATTTCCGATTAGTCTTTTTATATCTTTTATAGTTTTCAATATACGGGGGAAATACAAAATTTTTGTTAAAATTTGTAAATCCCTCGTAACTTTTTTATTAATTAACGTACAAAAAGTTATAACCTATCAAAAGAAAGGAAATTTTTTTAAAAATCCAAAATTCCAATTATTTTTTTTATATTTATTATAGTTTTCAATATACGGGGGAAATACCAAATTTTTGTTAAAATTTGTAATTCCCTCGTAACTTTTTTATTAATTACCGTACAAAAAGTTATAACCTATCAAAAGATAGGAAATTTTCTCAAGAATCCAAATTTTCAATTAATTTTTTTATATCCTTTATAGTTTTTAATATACGGGGGAAATACAAAATTTATTTTTGTTAAAATTTGAAATTCCCTCGTAACTTTTTTATTAATTACCGTACAATAAGTTATAACCTATTAAAAGATAGGAAATTTTTTTAGCAATCCAAATTTCTGATTAGTCTTTTTATATCTTTTATAGTTTTCAATATACGGGGGAAATACAAAATTTTTGTTAAAATTTGTAATTACCTCGTAACTGTTTTTTTAATTAACGTACAAAAAGTTATAACCTATCAAAAGAAAGGAAATTTGCTCAGCAATCCAAATTTCTAAATAATTTTTTTTATCTTTTATAGTTTTTAATATATGGGGGAAATACAAAATTTTTGTTAAAATTTGTAATTCCCTCGTAACTTTTTTATTATTTACCGTACAAAAAGTTATAACCTATCAAAAGATAGGAAATTCTCTCAACAATCCAAATATCCAATTAATTTTTTTATATCTATTATAGTTTTCAATATACGGGGGAAATACAAAATTTTTGTTAAAATTTGAAATTCCCTCGTAACTTTTTTATTAATTACCGTACAAAAAGTTTTAACCCATTAAAAGATAGGAAATTTTCTTAGCAATCCGAATTTCTGATTAGTCTTTTTATATCTTTTATAGTTTTCAATATACGGGGGAAATACCAAATTTTTGTTAAAATTTGTAAATCCCTCGTAACTTGTTTATTAATAAACGTACAGAAAGTTATAACCTATTAAAAAATTGAAAATTTTCTTAAAAATTCAAAATTCCAACTAGTTTTTTCATATCTTTTATAGTTTTCAATATACGGGGGAAATACAAAATTTTTGTTAAAATTTGTAATTCCCTCGTAACTTTTTTATTAATTACCGTACAAAAAGTTATAACCTATCAGAAGAAAGGAAATTTTCTTAGAACTCCAAAATTCCAATTATTTTTTTTATATCTTTTATAGTTTTCAATATACGGGGGAAATACCAAATTTTTGTTAAAATTAGTAATTCCCTCGTAACTTTTTTATTAATTACCGTACAAAAAGTTATAACCTATCAAAAGATAGGAAATTTTCTCAAGAATCCAAATTTTCAATTAATTTTTTCATATCTTTTATATTTTTCAATATACGGGGGAAATACAAAATTTTTGTTAAAATTTGTAATTCCCTCGTAACTTTTTTATTATTTACCGTACAGAAAGTTATAACCTATCAAAAGATAGGAAATTCTCTCAACAATCCAAATATCTAATTAATTTTTTTATATCTTTTGTAGTTTTCAATATACGGGGGAAATACAAAATTTTTGTTAAAATTTGAAATTCCCTGGTAACTTTTTTATTAATTACCGTACAAAAAGATATAACCTATTAAAAGATAGGAAATTTTTTTAGCAATCCAAATTTTCAATTAGTCTTTTTATATCTTTTATAGTTTTCAATATACGGGGGAAATACAAAATTTTTGTTAAAATTTGTAAATCCCTCGTAACTTTTTTATTAATTAACGTACAAAAAGTTATAACCTATCAAAAGAAAGGAAATTTTTTTAAAAATCCAAAATTCCAATTATTTTTTTTATATCTATTATAGTTTTCAATATACGGGGGAAATACCAAATTTTTGTTAAAATTTGTAATTCCCTCGTAACTTTTTTATTAATTACCGTACAAAAAGTTATAACCTATCAAAAGATAGGAAATTTTCTCAAGAATCCAAATTTTCAATTAATTTTTTTATATCTATTATAGTTTTCAATATACGGGGGAAATACAAAATTTTTGTTAAAATTTGAAATTCCCTCGTAACTTTTTTATTAATTACCGTACAAAAAGTTTTAACCCATTAAAAGATAGGAAATTTTCTTAGCAATCCGAATTTCTGATTAGTCTTTTTATATCTTTTATAGTTTTCAATATACGGGGGAAATACCAAATTTTTGTTAAAATTTGTAAATCCCTCGTAACTTGTTTATTAATAAACGTACAGAAAGTTATAACCTATTAAAAAATTGAAAATTTTCTTAAAAATTCAAAATTCCAACTAGTTTTTTCATATCTTTTATAGTTTTCAATATACGGGGGAAATACAAAATTTTTGTTAAAATTTGTAATTCCCTCGTAACTTTTTTATTAATTACCGTACAAAAAGTTATAACCTATCAGAAGAAAGGAAATTTTCTTAGAACTCCAAAATTCCAATTATTTTTTTTATATCTTTTATAGTTTTCAATATACGGGGGAAATACCAAATTTTTGTTAAAATTAGTAATTCCCTCGTAACTTTTTTATTAATTACCGTACAAAAAGTTATAACCTATCAAAAGATAGGAAATTTTCTCAAGAATCCAAATTTTCAATTAATTTTTTCATATCTTTTATATTTTTCAATATACGGGGGAAATACAAAATTTTTGTTAAAATTTGTAATTCCCTCGTAACTTTTTTATTATTTACCGTACAGAAAGTTATAACCTATCAAAAGATAGGAAATTCTCTCAGCAATCCAAATATCTAATTAATTTTTTTATATCTTTTGTAGTTTTCAATATACGGGGGAAATACAAAATTTTTGTTAAAATTTGAAATTCCCTGGTAACTTTTTTATTAATTACCGTACAAAAAGATATAACCTATTAAAAGATAGGAAATTTTTTTAGCAATCCAAATTTCCGATTAGTCTTTTTATATCTTTTATAGTTTTCAATATACGGGGGAAATACAAAATTTTTGTTAAAATTTGTAAATCCCTCGTAACTTTTTTATTAATTAACGTACAAAAAGTTATAACCTATCAAAAGAAAGGAAATTTTTTTAAAAATCCAAAATTCCAATTATTTTTTTTATATTTATTATAGTTTTCAATATACGGGGGAAATACCAAATTTTTGTTAAAATTTGTAATTCCCTCGTAACTTTTTTATTAATTACCGTACAAAAAGTTATAACCTATCAAAAGATAGGAAATTTTCTCAAGAATCCAAATTTTCAATTAATTTTTTTATATCCTTTATAGTTTTTAATATACGGGGGAAATACAAAATTTTTGTTAAAATTTGAAATTCCCTCGTAACTTTTTTATTAATGACCGTACAATAAGTTATAACCTATTAAAAGATAGGAAATTTTTTTAGCAATCCAAATTTCTGATTAGTCTTTTTATATCTTTTATAGTTTTCAATATACGGGGGAAATACAAAATTTTTGTTAAAATTTGTAAATCCCTCGTAACTTTTTTATTAATTAATGTACAGAAAGTTGTAACCTATCAAAAGATAGGAGATTTTCTTAAAAATCCAAAGTTCCAATTAGATCTTTCATATCTTTTATAGTTTTCAATATACGGGGGAAATACCAAATTTTTGTTAAAATTAGTAATTCCCTCGTAACTTTTTTATTAATTACCGTACAAAAAGTTATAACCTATCAAAAGATAAGAAATTTTCTCAAGAATCCAAATTTTCAATTAATTTTTTTATATCTTTTATAGTTTTCAATATACAGGGGAAATCCAAAATTTTTGTTAAAATTTGTAATTCCCTCGTAACTTTTTTATTAATTACCGTACAAAAAGTTATAACCTATCAAAAATAGGAAATTTTCTCGGCAATACAAATTTCCGATTAGTCTTTTTATATCTTTTATAGTTTTCAATATACGGGGGAAATACAAAATTTTTGTTAAAATTTGTAATTACCTCGTAACTTTTTTATTAATTACCGTACAAAAAGTTTTAACCCATTAAAAGATAGGAAATTTTCTTAGCAATCCGAATTTCTGATTAGTCTTTTTATATCTTTTATAGTTTTCAATATACGGGGGAAATACCAAATTTTTGTTAAAATTTGTAAATCCCTCGTAACTTGTTTATTAATAAACGTACAGAAAGTTATAACCTATTAAAAAATTGAAAATTTTCTTAAAAATTCAAAATTCCAACTAGTTTTTTCATATCTTTTATAGTTTTCAATATACGGGGGAAATACAAAATTTTTGTTAAAATTTGTAATTCCCTCGTAACTTTTTTATTAATTACCGTACAAAAAGTTATAACCTATCAGAAGAAAGGAAATTTTCTTAGAACTCCAAAATTCCAATTATTTTTTTTATATCTTTTATAGTTTTCAATATACGGGGGAAATACCAAATTTTTGTTAAAATTAGTAATTCCCTCGTAACTTTTTTATTAATTACCGTACAAAAAGTTATAACCTATCAAAAGATAGGAAATTTTCTCAAGAATCCAAATTTTCAATTAATTTTTTCATATCTTTTATATTTTTCAATATACGGGGGAAATACAAAATTTTTGTTAAAATTTGTAATTCCCTCGTAACTTTTTTATTATTTACCGTACAGAAAGTTATAACCTATCAAAAGATAGGAAATTCTCTCAGCAATCCAAATATCTAATTAATTTTTTTATATCTTTTGTAGTTTTCAATATACGGGGGAAATACAAAATTTTTGTTAAAATTTGAAATTCCCTGGTAACTTTTTTATTAATTACCGTACAAAAAGATATAACCTATTAAAAGATAGGAAATTTTTTTAGCAATCCAAATTTCCGATTAGTCTTTTTATATCTTTTATAGTTTTCAATATACGGGGGAAATACAAAATTTTTGTTAAAATTTGTAAATCCCTCGTAACTTTTTTATTAATTAACGTACAAAAAGTTATAACCTATCAAAAGAAAGGAAATTTTTTTAAAAATCCAAAATTCCAATTATTTTTTTTATATTTATTATAGTTTTCAATATACGGGGGAAATACCAAATTTTTGTTAAAATTTGTAATTCCCTCGTAACTTTTTTATTAATTACCGTACAAAAAGTTATAACCTATCAAAAGATAGGAAATTTTCTCAAGAATCCAAATTTTCAATTAATTTTTTTATATCCTTTATAGTTTTTAATATACGGGGGAAATACAAAATTTTTGTTAAAATTTGAAATTCCCTCGTAACTTTTTTATTAATGACCGTACAATAAGTTATAACCTATTAAAAGATAGGAAATTTTTTTAGCAATCCAAATTTCTGATTAGTCTTTTTATATCTTTTATAGTTTTCAATATACGGGGGAAATACAAAATTTTTGTTAAAATTTGTAAATCCCTCGTAACTTTTTTATTAATTAATGTACAGAAAGTTGTAACCTATCAAAAGATAGGAGATTTTCTTAAAAATCCAAAGTTCCAATTAGATCTTTCATATCTTTTATAGTTTTCAATATACGGGGGAAATACCAAATTTTTGTTAAAATTAGTAATTCCCTCGTAACTTTTTTATTAATTACCGTACAAAAAGTTATAACCTATCAAAAGATAAGAAATTTTCTCAAGAATCCAAATTTTCAATTAATTTTTTTATATCTTTTATAGTTTTCAATATACAGGGGAAATCCAAAATTTTTGTTAAAATTTGTAATTCCCTCGTAACTTTTTTATTAATTACCGTACAAAAAGTTATAACCTATCAAAAATAGGAAATTTTCTCGGCAATACAAATTTCCGATTAGTCTTTTTATATCTTTTATAGTTTTCAATATACGGGGGAAATACAAAATTTTTGTTAAAATTTGTAATTACCTCGTAACTGTTTTTTTAATTAACGTACAAAAAGTTATAACCTATCAAAAGAAAGGAAATTTGCTCAGCAATCCAAATTTCTAATTAATTTTTTTTATCTTTTATAGTTTTTAATATATGGGGGAAATACAAAATTTTTGTTAAAATTTGTAATTCCCTCGTAACTTTTTTATTATTTACCGTACAAAAAGTTATAACCTATCAAAAGATAGGAAATTCTCTCAACAATCCAAATATCCAATTAATTTTTTTATATCTATTATAGTTTTCAATATACGGGGGAAATACAAAATTTTTGTTAAAATTTGAAATTCCCTCGTAACTTTTTTATTAATTACCGTACAAAAAGTTTTAACCCATTAAAAGATAGGAAATTTTCTTAGCAATCCGAATTTCTGATTAGTCTTTTTATATCTTTTATAGTTTTTAATATACGGGGGAAATACCAAATTTTTGTTAAAATTTGTAAATCCCTCGTAACTTGTTTATTAATAAACGTACAGAAAGTTATAACCTATTAAAAGATTGAAAATTTTCTTAAAAATTTAAAATTTCAACTAGTTTTTTCATATCTTTTATAGTTTTCAATATACGGGGGAAATACAAAATTTTTGTTAAAATTTGTAATTCCCTCGTAACTTTTTTATTAATTACCGTACAAAAAGTTATAACCTATCAGAAGAAAGGAAATTTTCTTAGAACTCCAAAATTCCAATTATTTTTTTTATATCTTTTATAGTTTTCAATATACGGGGGAAATACCAAATTTTTGTTAAAATTAGTAATTCCCTCGTAACTTTTTTATTAATTACCGTACAAAAAGTTATAACCTATCAAAAGATAGGAAATTTTCTCAAGAATCCAAATTTTCAATTAATTTTTTCATATCTTTTATATTTTTCAATATACGGGGGAAATACAAAATTTTTGTTAAAATTTGTAATTCCCTCGTAACTTTTTTATTATTTACCGTACAGAAAGTTATAACCTATCAAAAGATAGGAAATTCTCTCAACAATCCAAATATCTAATTCATTTTTTTATATCTTTTGTAGTTTTCAATATACGGGGGAAATACAAAATTTTTGTTAAAATTTGAAATTCCCTGGTAACTTTTTTATTAATTACCGTACAAAAAGATATAACCTATTAAAAGATAGGAAATTTTTTTAGCAATCCAAATTTCCGATTAGTCTTTTTATATCTTTTATAGTTTTCAATATACGGGGGAAATACAAAATTTTTGTTAAAATTTGTAAATCCCTCGTAACTTTTTTATTAATTAACGTACAAAAAGTTATAACCTTTTGAAAGAAAGGAAATTTTTTTAAAAATCCAAAATTACAATTAATTTTTTTATATCTTTTATCGTTTTTAGAAAACGGGGGAAATACCAAATTTTTCTTAAAATTTGTAAATCCCTCGTAAATTTTTTATTAATTAACGAACAGAAAGTTTTAACCTATTAAAAGATAGGAAATTTTCTCAAGAATCCAAATTTTCAATTAATTTTTTTATATCCTTTATAGTTTTTAATATACGGGGGAAATACAAAATTTTTGTTAAAATTTGAAATTCCCTCGTAACTTTTTTATTAATTACCGTACAATAAGTTATAACCTATTAAAAGATAGGAAATTTTTTTAGCAATCCAAATTTCTGATTAGTCTTTTTATATCTTTTATAGTTTTTTATTATTTACCGTACAAAAAGTTATAACCTATCAAAAGATAGGAAATTCTCTCAACAATCCAAATATCCAATTAATTTTTTTATATCTATTATAGTTTTCAATATACGGGGGAAATACAAAATTTTTGTTAAAATTTGAAATTCCCTCGTAACTTTTTTATTAATTACCGTACAAAAAGTTTTAACCCATTAAAAGATAGGAAATTTTCTTAGCAATCCGAATTTCTGATTAGTCTTTTTATATCTTTTATAGTTTTCAATATACGGGGGAAATACCAAATTTTTGTTAAAATTTGTAAATCCCTCGTAACTTGTTTATTAATAAACGTACAGAAAGTTATAACCTATTAAAAAATTGAAAATTTTCTTAAAAATTCAAAATTCCAACTAGTTTTTTCATATCTTTTATAGTTTTCAATATACGGGGGAAATACAAAATTTTTGTTAAAATTTGTAATTCCCTCGTAACTTTTTTATTAATTACCGTACAAAAAGTTATAACCTATCAGAAGAAAGGAAATTTTCTTAGAACTCCAAAATTCCAATTATTTTTTTTATATCTTTTATAGTTTTCAATATACGGGGGAAATACCAAATTTTTGTTAAAATTAGTAATTCCCTCGTAACTTTTTTATTAATTACCGTACAAAAAGTTATAACCTATCAAAAGATAGGAAATTTTCTCAAGAATCCAAATTTTCAATTAATTTTTTCATATCTTTTATATTTTTCAATATACGGGGGAAATACAAAATTTTTGTTAAAATTTGTAATTCCCTCGTAACTTTTTTATTATTTACCGTACAGAAAGTTATAACCTATCAAAAGATAGGAAATTCTCTCAACAATCCAAATATCTAATTAATTTTTTTATATCTTTTGTAGTTTTCAATATACGGGGGAAATACAAAATTTTTGTTAAAATTTGAAATTCCCTGGTAACTTTTTTATTAATTACCGTACAAAAAGATATAACCTATTAAAAGATAGGAAATTTTTTTAGCAATCCAAATTTTCGATTAGTCTTTTTATATCTTTTATAGTTTTCAATATACGGGGGAAATACAAAATTTTTGTTAAAATTTGTAAATCCCTCGTAACTTTTTTATTAATTAACGTACAAAAAGTTATAACCTATCAAAAGAAAGGAAATTTTTTTAAAAATCCAAAATTCCAATTATTTTTTTTATATCTATTATAGTTTTCAATATACGGGGGAAATACCAAATTTTTGTTAAAATTTGTAATTCCCTCGTAACTTTTTTATTAATTACCGTACAAAAAGTTATAACCTATCAAAAGATAGGAAATTTTCTCAAGAATCCAAATTTTCAATTAATTTTTTTATATCTATTATAGTTTTCAATATACGGGGGAAATACAAAATTTTTGTTAAAATTTGAAATTCCCTCGTAACTTTTTTATTAATTACCGTACAAAAAGTTTTAACCCATTAAAAGATAGGAAATTTTCTTAACAATCCGAATTTCTGATTAGTCTTTTTATATCTTTTATAGTTTTCAATATACGGGGGAAATACCAAATTTTTGTTAAAATTTGTAAATCCCTCGTAACTTGTTTATTAATAAACGTACAGAAAGTTATAACCTATTAAAAAATTGAAAATTTTCTTAAAAATTCAAAATTCCAACTAGTTTTTTCATATCTTTTATAGTTTTCAATATACGGGGGAAATACAAAATTTTTGTTAAAATTTGTAATTCCCTCGTAACTTTTTTATTAATTACCGTACAAAAAGTTATAACCTATCAGAAGAAAGGAAATTTTCTTAGAACTCCAAAATTCCAATTATTTTTTTTATATCTTTTATAGTTTTCAATATACGGGGGAAATACCAAATTTTTGTTAAAATTAGTAATTCCCTCGTAACTTTTTTATTAATTACCGTACAAAAAGTTATAACCTATCAAAAGATAGGAAATTTTCTCAAGAATCCAAATTTTCAATTAATTTTTTCATATCTTTTATATTTTTCAATATACGGGGGAAATACAAAATTTTTGTTAAAATTTGTAATTCCCTCGTAACTTTTTTATTATTTACCGTACAGAAAGTTATAACCTATCAAAAGATAGGAAATTCTCTCAACAATCCAAATATCTAATTAATTTTTTTATATCTTTTGTAGTTTTCAATATACGGGGGAAATACAAAATTTTTGTTAAAATTTGAAATTCCCTGGTAACTTTTTTATTAATTACCGTACAAAAAGATATAACCTATTAAAAGATAGGAAATTTTTTTAGCAATCCAAATTTCCGATTAGTCTTTTTATATCTTTTATAGTTTTCAATATACGGGGGAAATACAAAATTTTTGTTAAAATTTGTAAATCCCTCGTAACTTTTTTATTAATTAACGTACAAAAAGTTATAACCTATCAAAAGAAAGGAAATTTTTTTAAAAATCCAAAATTCCAATTGTTTTTTTTATATTTATTATAGTTTTCAATATACGGGGGACATACCAAATTTTTGTTAAAATTAGTAATTCCCTCGTAACTTTTTTATTAATTACCGTACAAAAAGTTATAACCTATCAAAAGATAAGAAATTTTCTCAAGAATCCAAATTTTCAATTAATTTTTTTATATCTTTTATAGTTTTCAATATACAGGGGAAATCCAAAATTTTTGTTAAAATTTGTAATTCCCTCGTAACTTTTTTATTAATTACCGTACAAAAAGTTATAACCTATCAAAAATAGGAAATTTTCTCGGCAATACAAATTTCCGATTAGTCTTTTTATATCTTTTATAGTTTTCAATATACGGGGGAAATACAAAATTTTTGTTAAAATTTGTAATTACCTCGTAACTGTTTTTTTAATTAACGTACAAAAAGTTATAACCTATCAAAAGAAAGGAAATTTGCTCAGCAATCCAAATTTCTAATTAATTTTTTTTATCTTTTATAGTTTTTAATATATGGGGGAAATACAAAATTTTTGTTAAAATTTGTAATTCCCTCGTAACTTTTTTATTATTTACCGTACAAAAAGTTATAACCTATCAAAAGATAGGAAATTCTCTCAACAATCCAAATATCCAATTAATTTTTTTATATCTATTATAGTTTTCAATATACGGGGGAAATACAAAATTTTTGTTAAAATTTGAAATTCCCTCGTAACTTTTTTATTAATTACCGTACAAAAAGTTTTAACCCATTAAAAGATAGGAAATTTTCTTAGCAATCCGAATTTCTGATTAGTCTTTTTATATCTTTTATAGTTTTTAATATACGGGGGAAATACCAAATTTTTGTTAAAATTTGTAAATCCCTCGTAACTTGTTTATTAATAAACGTACAGAAAGTTATAACCTATTAAAAGATTGAAAATTTTCTTAAAAATTTAAAATTTCAACTAGTTTTTTCATATCTTTTATAGTTTTCAATATACGGGGGAAATACAAAATTTTTGTTAAAATTTGTAATTCCCTCGTAACTTTTTTATTAATTACCGTACAAAAAGTTATAACCTATCAGAAGAAAGGAAATTTTCTTAGAACTCCAAAATTCCAATTATTTTTTTTATATCTTTTATAGTTTTCAATATACGGGGGAAATACCAAATTTTTGTTAAAATTAGTAATTCCCTCGTAACTTTTTTATTAATTACCGTACAAAAAGTTATAACCTATCAAAAGATAGGAAATTTTCTCAAGAATCCAAATTTTCAATTAATTTTTTCATATCTTTTATATTTTTCAATATACGGGGGAAATACAAAATTTTTGTTAAAATTTGTAATTCCCTCGTAACTTTTTTATTATTTACCGTACAGAAAGTTATAACCTATCAAAAGATAGGAAATTCTCTCAAAAATCCAAATATCTAATTCATTTTTTTATATCTTTTGTAGTTTTCAATATACGGGGGAAATACAAAATTTTTGTTAAAATTTGAAATTCCCTGGTAACTTTTTTATTAATTACCGTACAAAAAGATATAACCTATTAAAAGATAGGAAATTTTTTTAGCAATCCAAATTTCCGATTAGTCTTTTTATATCTTTTATAGTTTTCAATATACGGGGGAAATACAAAATTTTTGTTAAAATTTGTAAATCCCTCGTAACTTTTTTATTAATTAACGTACAAAAAGTTATAACCTTTTGAAAGAAAGGAAATTTTTTTAAAAATCCAAAATTACAATTAATTTTTTTATATCTTTTATCGTTTTTAGAAAACGGGGGAAATACCAAATTTTTCTTAAAATTTGTAAATCCCTCGTAAATTTTTTATTAATTAACGTACAGAAAGTTTTAACCTATTAAAAGATAGGAAATTTTCTTAAAAATTCAAAGTATCAATTAGTTCTTTCATATCTTTTATAGTTTTTAATATACGGGGGAAATACCAAATTTTTGTTAAAATTTGTAATTCCCTCGTAACTTTTTTATTAATTACCGTACAAAAAGTAATAACCTATCAAAAGATAGGAAATTTTCTCAAGAATCCAAATTTTCAATTAATTTTTTTATATCTTTTATAGTTTTCAATATACGGGGAAAATACAAAATTTTTGTTAAAATTTGAAATTCCCTCGTAACTTTTTTATTAATTACCGTACAAAAAGTTATAACCTATTAAAAGATAGGAAATTTTTTTAGCAATCCAAATTTCTGATTAGTCTTTTTATATCTTTTATAGTTTTCAATATACGGGGGAAATACAAAATTTTTGTTAAAATTTGTAAATCCCTCGTAACTTTTTTATTAATTAATGTACAGAAAGTTGTAACCTATCAAAAGATAGGAAATTTTCTTAAAAATCCAAAGTTCCAATTATATCTTTCATATCTTTTATAGTTTTCAATATACGGGGGAAATACCAAATTTTTGTTAAAATTAGTAATTCCCTCGTAACTTTTTTATTAATTACCGTACAAAAAGTTGTAACCTATCAAAAGATAGGAAATTTTCTCAAGAATCCAAATTTTCAATTAATTTTTTTATATCTTTTATAGTTTTTAATATACAGGGGAAATCCAAAATTTTTGTTAAAATTTGTAATTCCCTCGTAACTTTTTTATTAATTACCGTACAAAAAGTTATAACCTATCAAAAGATAGGAAATTTTCTCGGCAATACAAATTTCCGATTAGTCTTTTTATATCTTTTATAGTTTTCAATATACGGGGGAAATACAAAATTTTTGTTAAAATTTGTAATTACCTCGTAACTGTTTTTTTAATTAACGTACAAAAAGTTATAACCTATCAAAAGAAAGGAAATTTGCTCAGCAATCCAAATTTCTAATTAATTTTTTTTATCTTTTATAGTTTTTAATATATGGGGGAAATACAAAATTTTTGTTAAAATTTGTAATTCCCTCGTAACTTTTTTATTATTTACCGTACAAAAAGTTATAACCTATCAAAAGATAGGAAATTTTCTTAGCAATCCGAATTTCTGATTAGTCTTTTTATATCTTTTATAGTTTTCAATATACGGGGGAAATACCAAATTTTTGTTAAAATTTGTAAATCCCTCGTAACTTGTTTATTAATAAACGTACAGAAAGTTATAACCTATTAAAAGATTAAAAATTTTCTTAAAAATTCAAAATTCCAACTAGTTTTTTCATATCTTTTATAGTTTTCAATATACGGGGGAAATACAAAATTTTTGTTAAAATTTGTAATTCCCTCGTAACTTTTTTATTAATTACCGTACAAAAAGTTATAACCTATCAGAAGAAAGGAAATTTTCTTAGAACTTCAAAATTCCAATTATTTTTTTTATATCTTTTATAGTTTTCAATATACGGGGGAAATACCAAATTTTTGTTTAAATTAGTAATTCCCTCGTAACTTTTTATTAATTACCGTACAAAAAGTTGTAACCTATCAAAAGATAGGAAATTTTCTCAAGAATCCAAATTTTCAATTAATTTTTTTATATCTTTTATATTTTTCAATATACGGGGGAAATACAAAATTTTTGTTAAAATTTGTAATTCCCTCGTAACTTTTTTATTATTTACCGTACAGAAAGTTATAACCTATCAAAAGATAGGAAATTCTCTCAACAATCCAAATATCTAATTAATTTTTTTATATCTTTTGTAGTTTTCAATATACGGGGGAAATACAAAATTTTTGTTAAAATTTGAAATTCCCTGGTAACTTTTTTATTAATTACCGTACAAAAAGATGTAACCTATTAAAAGATAGGAAATTTTTTTAGCAATCCAAATTTCCGATTAGTCTTTTTATATCTTTTATAGTTTTCAATATACGGGGGAAATACAAAATTTTTGTTAAAATTTGTAAATCCCTCGTAACTTTTTTATTAATTAACGTACAAAAAGTTATAACCTTTTGAAAGAAAGGAAATTTTTTTAAAAATCCAAAATTACAATTAATTTTTTTATATCTTTTATCGTTTTTAGAAAACGGGGGAAATACCAAATTTTTCTTAAAATTTGTAAATCCCTCGTAAATTTTTTATTAATTAACGTACAGAAAGTTTTAACCTATTAAAAGATAGGAAATTTTCTTAAAAATTCAAAGTATCAATTAGTTCTTTCATATCTTTTATAGTTTTTAATATACGGGGGAAATACCAAATTTTTGTTAAAATTTGTAATTCCCTCGTAACTTTTTTATTAATTACTGTACAAAAAGTAATAACCTATCAAAAGATAGGAAATTTTCTCAAGAATCCAAATTTTCAATTAATTTTTTTATATCTTTTATAGTTTTTAATATACAGAGGAAATCCAAAATTTTTGTTAAAATTTGTAATTACCTCGTAACTGTTTTTTTAATTAACGTACAAAAAGTTATAACCTATCAAAAGAAAGGAAATTTGCTCAGCAATCCAAATTTCTAATTAATTTTTTTTATCTTTTATAGTTTTCAATATATGGGGGAAATACAAAATTTTTGTTAAAATTTGTAATTCCCTCGTAACTTTTTTATTATTTACCGTACAAAAAGTTATAACCTATCAAAAGATAGGAAATTCTCCTAACAATCCAAATATCCAATTATTTTTTTTATATCTATTATAGTTTTCAATATACGGGGGAAATACAAAATTTTTGTTAAAATTTGAAATTCTTTCGTTACTTTTTTATTAATTACCGTACAAAAAGTTATAACCCGTTAAAAGATAGGAAATTTTCTTAGCAATCCGAATTTCCGATTAGTCTTTTTATATCTTTTATAGTTTTCAATATACGGGGGAAATACCAAATTTTTGTTAAAATTTGTAAATCCCTCGTAACTTGTTTATTAATAAACGTACAGAAAGTTATAGCCTATTAAAAGATTGAAAATTTTCTTAAAAATTCAAAATTCCTACTAGTTTTTTCATATCTTTTATAGTTTTCAATATACGGGGGAAATACAAATTTTTTGTTAAAATTTGTAATTCCCTCGTAACTTTTTTATTAATAACCGTACAAAAAGTTATAACCTATCAGAAGAAAGGAAATTTTCTTAGAACTCCAAAATTCCAATTATTTTTTTTTATATCTTTTATAGTTTTCAATATACGGGGGAAATACCAAATTTTTGTTAAAATTAGTAATTCCCTCGTAACTTTTTTATTAATTACCGTACAAAAAGTTATAACCTATCAAAAGATAGGAAATTTTCTCAAGAATCCAAATTTTCAATTAATTTTTTTATATCCTTTATAGTTTTCAATATACGGGGGAAATACAAAATTTTTGTTAAAATTTGAAATTCCCTCTTAACTTTTTTATTAATTAACGTACAAAAAGTTATAACCTATCAAAAGAAAGGAAATTTTTTTAAAAATCCAAAATTCCAATTATTTTTTTTTATCTTTTATAGTTTTCAATATACGGGGGAAATACCAAATTTTTGTTAAAATTTGTAATTCCCTCGTAACTTTTTTATTAATTACCGTACAAAAAGTTATAACCTATCAGAAGATAGGAAATTTTTTTAGCAATCCAAATTTCTGATTAGTCTTTTTATATCTTTTATAGTTTTCAATATACGGGGGAAACACAAAATTTTTGTTAAAATTTGTAAATCCCTCGTAACTTTTTTATTAATTAACGTACAAAAAGTTAAAACCTATCGAAAGAAAGGAAATTTTTTTAAAAATCCAAAATTCCAATTAATTTTTTTATATCTTTTATCGTTTTTAAAAAACGGGGGAAATACCAAATTTTTCTTAAAATTTGTAAATCCCTTGTAACTTTTTTATTAATTAACGTACAGAAAGCTGTAACCTATCAAAAGAAAGGAAATTTTTTTAAAAATCCAAAATTCCAATTATTTTTTTTATATCTTTTATAGTTTTCAATATACGGGGGAAATACCAAATTTTTGTTAAAATTTGTAATTCCCTCGTAACTTTTTTATTAATTACCGTACAAAAAGTTATAACCTATTAAAAGATAGGAAATTTTTTTAGCAATCCGAATTTCTGATTAGTCTTTTTATATCCTTTATAGTTTTCAATATACGGGGGAAATACAAAATTTTTGTTAAAATTTGAAATTCCCTCTTAACTTTTTTATTAATTAACGTACAAAAAGTTATAACCTATCAAAAGAAAGGAAATTTTTTTAAAAATCCAAAATTCCAATTAATTTTTTTATATCTTTTATCATTTTTACAAAACGGGGGAAATACCAAATTTTTGTTAAAATTTGTAATTCCCTCGTAACTTTTTTATTAATTACCGTACAAAAAGTTATAACCCATCAAAAGATAGGAAATTTTCTCAAGAATCCAAATTTTCAATTAATTTTTTTATATCTTTTATAGTTTTCAATATACAGGGGAAATCCAAAATTTTTGTTAAAATTTGTAATTCCCTCGTAACTTTTTTATTAATTAACGTACAAAAAGTTATAACCTATCAAAAGAAAGGAATTTTTTTTAAAAATCCAAAATTCCAATTATTTTTTTTATATCTATTATAGTTTTCAATATACGGGGGAAATACCAAATTTTTGTTAAAATTTGTAATTCCCTCGTAACTTTTTTATTAATTACCGTACAAAAAGTTATAACCTATCAAAAGATAGGAAATTTTCTCAAGAACCCAAATTTTCAATTAATTTTTTTATATCCTTTATAGTTTTCAATATACGGGGGAAATACCAAATTTTTGTTAAAATTTGTAATTCCCTCGTAACTTTTTTATTAATTACCGTACAAAAAGTTATAACCTATCAAAAGATAGGAAATTTTCTCAGCAATACAAATTTCCGATTAGTCTTTTTATATCTTTTATAGTTTTCAATATACGGGGGAAATACAAAATTTTTGTTAAAATTTGTAAATCCCTCGTAACTTTTTTATTAATTAACGTACAAAAAGTTATAACCTATCAAAAGAAAGGAATTTTTTTTAAAAATCCAAAATTCCAATTATTTTTTTTATATCTATTATAGTTTTCAATATACGAGGGAAATACCAAATTTTTGTTAAAATTTGTAATTCCCTCGTAACTTTTTTATTAATTACCGTACAAAAAGTTATAACCTATCAAAAGATAGGAAATTTTCTTAAGAACCCAAATTTTCAATTAATTTTTTTATATCCTTTATAGTTTTCAATATACGGGGGAAATCCAAAATTTTTGTTAAAATTTGTAATTCCCTCGTAACTTTTTTATTAATTACCGTCCAAAAAGTTATAACCTATCAAAAGATAGGAAATTTTCTCAGCAATACAAATTTCCGATTAGTCTTTTTATATCTTTTATAGTTTTCAATATACGGGGGAAATACAAAATTTTTGTTAAAATTTGTAAATCCCTCGTAACTTTTTTATTAATTAACGTACAAAAAGTTATAACCTATCAAAGGAAAGGAAATTTTTTTAAAAATCCAAAATTCCAATTATTTTTTTTATATCTATTATAGTTTTCAATATACGGGGGAATTACCAAATTTTTGTTAAAATTTGTAATTCCCTCGTAAATTTTTATTAATTACCGTACAAAAAGTTATAACCTATCAAAAGATAGGAAATTTTCTCAAGAATCCAAATTTTCAATTAATTTTTTTATATCCTTTATAGTTTTCAATATACGGGGGAAATACAAAATTTTTGTTAAAATTTGAAATTCCCTCGTAACTTTTTTATTAATTACCGTACAAAAAGTTATAACCTATTAAAAGATAGGAAATTTTTTTAGCAATCCAAATTTCTGATTAGTCTTTTTATATCTTTTATAGTTTTCAATATACGGGGGAAATACAAAATTTTTGTTAAAATTTGTAAATCCCTCGTAACTTTTTTATTAATTAACGTACAGAAAGTTGTAACCTATTAAAAGATAGGAAATTTTCTTAAAAATCCAAAGTTCCAATTAGATCTTTCATATCTTTTATAGTTTTCAATATACCAGGGAAATACCAAATTTTTGTTAAAATTAGTAATTCCCTCGTAACTTTTTTATTAATTACCGTACAAAAAGTTATAACCTATCACAAGATAGGAAATTTTCTCAAGAATCCAAATTTTCAATTAATTTTTTTATATCTTTTATAGTTTTCAATATACAGGGGAAATCCAAAATTTTTGTTAAAATTTGTAATTCCCTCGTAACTTTTTTATTAATTACCGTACAAAAAGTTATAACCTATCAAAAGATAGGAAATTTTTTCGGCAATACAAATTTCCGATTAGTCTTTTTATATCTTTTATAGTTTTCAATATACGGGGGAAATACAAAATTTTTGTTAAAATTTGTAATTACCTCGTAACTGTTTTTTTAATTAACGTACAAAAAGTTATAACCTATCAAAAGAAAGGAAATTTGCTCAGCAATCCAAATTTCTAATTATTTTTTTTTATCTTTTATAGTTTTTAATATATGGGGGAAATACAAAATTTTTGTTAAAATTTGTAATTCCCTCGTAACTTTTTTATTATTTACCGTACAAAAAGTTATAACCTATCAAAAGATAGGAAATTCTCTCAACAATCCAAATATCCAATTAATTTTTTTATATCTATTATAGTTTTCAATATACGGGGGAAATACAAAATTTTTGTTAAAATTTGAAATTCCCTCGTAACTGTTTTATTAATTACCGTACAAAAAGTTTTAACCCATTAAAAGATAGGAAATTTTCTTAGCAATCCGAATTTCTGATTAGTCTTTTTATATCTTTTATAGTTTTCAATATACGGGGGAAATACCAAATTTTTGTTAAAATTTGTAAATCCCTCGTAACTTGTTTATTAATAAACGTACAGTTATAACCTATCAGAAGAAAGGAAATTTTCTTAGAACTCCAAAATTCCAATTATTTTTTTTATATCTTTTATAGTTTTCAATATACGGGGGAAATACCAAATTTTTGTTAAAATTAGTAATTCCCTCGTAACTTTTTATTAATTACCGTACGAAAAGTTATAACCTATCAAAAGATAGGAAATTTTCTCAAGAATCCAAATTTTCAATTAATTTTTTCATATCTTTTATATTTTTCAATATACGGGGGAAATACAAAATTTTTGTTAAAATTTGTAATTCCCTCGTAACTTTTTTATTATTTACCGTACAGAAAGTTATAACCTATCAAAAGATAGGAAATTCTCTCAACAATCCAAATATCTAATTAATTTTTTTATATCTTTTGTAGTTTTCAATATACGGGGGAAATACAAAATTTTTGTTAAAATTTGAAATTTCCTGGTAACTTTTTTATTAATTACCGTACAAAAAGATGTAACCTATTAAAAGATAGGAAATTTTTTTAGCAATCCAAATTTCCGATTAGTCTTTTTATATCTTTTATAGTTTTCAATATACGGGGGAAATACAAAATTTTTGTTAAAATTTGTAAATCCCTCGTAACTTTTTTATTAATTAACGTACAAAAAGTTATAACCTTTTGAAAGAAAGGAAATTTTTTTAAAAATCCAAAATTACAATTAATTTTTTTATATCTTTTATCGTTTTTAGAAAACGGGGGAAATACCAAATTTTTCTTAAAATTTGTAAATCCCTCGTAAATTTTTTATTAATTAACGTACAGAAAGTTTTAACCTATTAAAAGATAGGAAATTTTCTTAAAAATTTAAAGTATCAATTAGTTCTTTCATATCTTTTATAGTTTTTAATATACGGGGGAAATACCAAATTTTTGTTAAAATTTGTAATTCCCTCGTAACTTTTTTATTAATTACTGTACAAAAAGTAATAACCTATCAAAAGATAGGAAATTTTCTCAAGAATCCAAATTTTCAATTAATTTTTTTATATCTTTTATAGTTTTTAATATACAGAGGAAATCCAAAATTTTTGTTAAAATTTGTAATTACCTCGTAACTGTTTTTTTAATTAACGTACAAAAAGTTATAACCTATCAAAAGAAAGGAAATTTGCTCAGCAATCAAATTTCTAATTAATTTTTTTTATCTTTTATAGTTTTCAATATATGGGGGAAATACAAAATTTTTGTTAAAATTTGTAATTCACTCGTAACTTTTTTATTATTTACCGTACAAAAAGTTATAACCTATCAAAAGATAGGAAATTCTCCTAACAATCCAAATATCCAATTATTTTTTTTATATCTATTATAGTTTTCAATATACGGGGGAAATACAAAATTTTTGTTAAAATTTGAAATTCTTTCGTTACTTTTTTATTAATTACCGTACAAAAAGTTATAACCCGTTAAAAGATAGAAAATTTTCTTAGCAATCCGAATTTCCGATTAGTCTTTTTATATCTTTTATAGTTTTCAATATACGGGGGAAATACCAAATTTTTGTTAAAATTTGTAAATCCCTCGTAACTTGTTTATTAATAAACGTACAGAAAGTTATATCCTATTAAAAGATTGAAAATTTTCTTAAAAATTCAAAATTCCTACTAGTTTTTTCATATCTTTTATAGTTTTCAATATACGGGGGAAATACAAATTTTTTGTTAAAATTTGTAATTCCCTCGTAACTTTTTTATTAATAACCGTACAAAAAGTTATAACCTATCAGAAGAAAGGAAATTTTCTTAGAACTCCAAAATTCCAATTATTTTTTTTATATCTTTTATAGTTTTCAATATACGGGGGAAATACCAAATTTTTGTTAAAATTAGTAATTCCCTCGTAACTTTTTTATTAATTACCGTACAAAAAGTTATAACCTATCAAAAGATAGGAAATTTTCTCAAGAATCCAAATTTTCAATTAATTTTTTTATATCCTTTATAGTTTTCAATATACGGGGGAAATACAAAATTTTTGTTAAAATTTGAAATTCCCTCTTAACTTTTTTATTAATTAACGTACAAAACGTTATAACCTATCAAAAGAAAGGAAATTTTTTTAAAAATCCAAAATTCCAATTATTTTTTTTATATCTTTTATAGTTTTCAATATACGGGGGAAATACCAAATTTTTGTTAAAATTTGTAATTCCCTCGTAACTTTTTTATTAATTACCGTACAAAAAGTTATAACCTATTAAAAGATAGGAAATTTTTTTAGCAATCCAAATTTCTGATTAGTCTTTTTATATCTTTTATAGTTTTCAATATACGGGGGAAATACAAAATTTTTGTTAAAATTTGTAAATCCCTCGTAACTTTTTTATTAATTAACGTACAAAAAGTTATAACCTATCGAAAGAAAGGAAATTTTTTTAAAAATCCAAAATTCCAATTAATTTTTTTATATCTTTTATCGTTTTTAAAAAACGGGGGAAATACCAAATTTTTCTTAAAATTTGTAAATCCCTTGTAACTTTTTTATTAATTAACGTACAAAACGTTATAACCTATCAAAAGAAAGGAAATTTTTTTAAAAATCCAAAATTCCAATTATTTTTTTTATATCTTTTATAGTTTTCAATATACGGGGGAAATACCAAATTTTTGTTAAAATTAGTAATTCCCTCGTAACTTTTTTATTAATTACCGTACAAAAAGTTATAACCTATTAAAAGATAGGAAATTTTTTTAGCAATCCAAATTTCTGATTAGTCTTTTTATATCTTTTATAGTTTTCAATATACGGGGGAAATACAAAATTTTTGTTAAAATTTGTAAATCCCTCGTAACTTTTTTATTAATTAACGTACAAAAAGTTATAACCTATCGAAAGAAAGGAAATTTTTTTAAAAATCCAAAATTCCAATTAATTTTTTTATATCTTTTATCATTTTTACAAAACGGGGGAAATACCAAATTTTTGTTAAAATTTGTAATTCCCTCGTAACTTTTTTATTAATTACCGTACAAAAAGTTATAACCCATCAAAAGATAGGAAATTTTCTCAAGAATCCAAATTTTCAATTAATTTTTTTATATCTTTTATAGTTTTCAATATACAGGGGAAATCCAAAATTTTTGTTAAAATTTGTAATTCCCTCGTAACTTTTTTATTAATTACCGTACAAAAAGTTATAACCTATCAAAAGATAGGAAATTTTCTCAGCAATACAAATTTCCGATTAGTCTTTTTATATCTTTTATAGTTTTCAATATACGGGGGAAATACAAAATTTTTGTTAAAATTTGTAAATCCCTCGTAACTTTTTTATTAATTAACGTACAAAAAGTTATAACCTATCAAAAGAAAGGAATTTTTTTTAAAAATCCAAAATTCCAATTATTTTTTTTATATCTATTATAGTTTTCAATATACGGGGGAAATACCAAATTTTTGTTAAAATTTGTAATTCCCTCGTAACTTTTTTATTAATTACCGTACAAAAAGTTATAACCTATCAAAAGATAGGAAATTTTCTCAAGAACCCAAATTTTCAATTAATTTTTTTATATCCTTTATAGTTTTCAATATACGGGGGAAATCCAAAATTTTTGTTAAAATTTGTAATTCTCTCGTAACTTTTTTATTAATTACCGTCCAAAAAGTTATAACCTATCAAAAGATAGGAAATTTTCTCAGCAATACAAATTTCCGATTAGTCTTTTTATATCTTTTATAGTTTTCAATATACGGGGGAAATACAAAATTTTTGTTAAAATTTGTAAATCCCTCGTAACTTTTTTATTAATTAACGTACAAAAAGTTATAACCTATCAAAAGAAAGGAAATTTTTTTAAAAATCCAAAATTCCAATTATTTTTTTTATATCTATTATAGTTTTCAATATACGGGGGAATTACCAAATTTTTGTTAAAATTTGTAATTCCCTCGTAAATTTTTATTAATTACCGTACAAAAAGTTATAACCTATCAAAAGATAGGAAATTTTCTCAAGAATCCAAATTTTCAATTAATTTTTTTATATCCTTTATAGTTTTCAATATACGGGGGAAATACAAAATTTTTGTTAAAATTTGAAATTCCCTCGTAACTTTTTTATTAATTACCGTACAAAAAGTTATAACCTATTAAAAGATAGGAAATTTTTTTAGCAATCCAAATTTCTGATTAGTCTTTTTATATCTTTTATAGTTTTCAATATACGGGGGAAATACAAAATTTTTGTTAAAATTTGTAAATCCCTCGTAACTTTTTTATTAATTAACGTACAGAAAGTTGTAACCTATCAAAAGATAGGAAATTTTCTTAAAAATCCAAAGTTCCAATTAGATCTTTCATATCTTTTATAGTTTTCAATATACCAGGGAAATACCAAATTTTTGTTAAAATTAGTAATTCCCTCGTAACTTTTTTATTAATTACCGTACAAAAAGTTATAACCTATCACAAGATAGGAAATTTTCTCAAGAATGCAAATTTTCAATTAATTTTTTTATATCTTTTATAGTTTTCAATATACAGGGGAAATCCAAAATTTTTGTTAAAATTTGTAATTCCCTCGTAACTTTTTTATTAATTACCGTACAAAAAGTTATAACCTATCAAAAGATAGGAAATTTTCTCGGCAATACAAATTTCCGATTAGTCTTTTTATTTTTTTTATAGTTTTCAATATACGGGGGAAATACAAAATTTTTGTTAAAATTTGTAATTACCTCGTAACTGTTTTTTTAATTAACGTACAAAAAGTTATAACCTATCAAAAGAAAGGAAATTTGCTCAGCAATCCAAATTTCTAATTAATTTTTTTTATCTTTTATAGTTTTTAATATATGGGGGAAATACAAAATTTTTGTTAAAATTTGTAATTCCCTCGTAACTTTTTTATTATTTACCGTACAAAAAGTTATAACCTATCAAAAGATAGGAAATTCTCTCAACAATCCAAATATCCAATTAATTTTTTTATATCTATTATAGTTTTCAATATACGGGGGAAATACAAAATTTTTGTTAAAATTTAAAATTCCCTTGTAACTTTTTTATTAATTACCGTACAAAAAGTTTTAACCCATTAAAAGATAGGAAATTTTCTTAGCAATCCGAATTTCTGAATAGTCTTTTTATATCTTTTATAGTTTTCAATATACGGGGGAAATACCAAATTTTTGTTAAAATTTGTAAATCCCTCGTAACTTGTTTATTAATAAACGTACAGAAAGTTATAACCTATTAAAAGATTAAAAATTTTCTTAAAAATTCAAAATTCCAACTAGTTTTTTCATATCTTTTATAGTTTTCAATATACGGGGGAAATACAAAATTTTTGTTAAAATTTGTAATTCCCTCGTAACTTTTTTATTAATTACCGTACAAAAAGTTATAACCTATCAGAAGAAAGGAAATTTTCTTAGAACTCCAAAATTCCAACTATTTTTTTTATATCTTTTATAGTTTTCAATATACGGGGGAAATACCAAATTTTTGTTAAAATTAGTAATTCCCTCGTAACTTTTTTATTAATTACCGTACAAAAAGTTATAACCTATCAAAAGATAGGAAATTTTCTCAAGAATCCAAATTTTCAATTAATTTTTTCATATCTTTTATATTTTTCAATATACGGGGGAAATACAAAATTTTTGTTAAAATTTGTAATTCCCTCGTAACTTTTTTATTATTTACCGTACAGAAAGTTATAACCTATCAAAAGATAGGAAATTCTCTCAACAATCCAAATATCTAATTAATTTTTTTATATCTTTTGTAGTTTTCAATATACGGGGGAAATACAAAATTTTTGTTAAAATTTGAAATTCCCTGGTAACTTTTTTATTAATTACCGTACAAAAAGATATAACCTATTAAAAGATAGGAAATTTTTTTAGCAATCCAAATTTCGGATTAGTCTTTTTATATCTTTTATAGTTTTCAATATACGGGGGAAATACAAAATTTTTGTTAAAATTTGTAAATCCCTTGTAACTTTTTTATTAATTAACGTACAAAAAGTTATAACCTTTTGAAAGAAAGAAAATTTTTTTAAAAATTCAAAATTACAATTAATTTTTTTATATCTTTTATCGTTTTTAGAAAACGGGGGAAATACCAAATTTTTCTTAAAATTTGTAAATCCCTCGTAAATTTTTTATTAATTAACGTACAGAAAGTTGTAACCTATTAAAAGATAGGAAATTATCTTAAAAATTCAAAGTATCAATTAGTTCTTTCATATCTTTTATAGTTTTTAATATACGGGGGAAATACCAAATTTTTGTTAAAATTTGTAATTCCCTCGTAACTTTTTTATTAATTACCGTACAAAAAGTAATAACCTATCGAAAGATAGGAAATTTTCTCAAGAATCCAAATTTTCAATTAATTTTTTTATATCTTTTATAGTTTTTAATATACAGAGGAAATCCAAAATTTTTGTTAAAATTTGTAATTCCCTCGTAATTTTTTATTAATTACCGTACAAAAAGTTATAACCTATCAAAAGAAAGGAAATTTGCTCAGCAATCCAAATTTCTAATTAATTTTTTTTATCTTTTATAGTTTTCAATATATGGGGGAAATACAAAATTTTTGTTAAAATTTGTAATTCCCTCGTAACTTTTTTATTATTTACCGTACAAAAAGTTATAGCCTATCAAAAGATAGGAAATTCTCTTAACAATCCAAATATCCAATTATTTTTTTTATATCTATTATAGTTTTCAATATACGGGGGAAATACAAAATTTTTGTTAAAATTTGAAATTCTTTCGTTACTTTTTTATTAATTACCGTACAAAAAGTTATAACCCGTTAAAAGATAGGAAATTTTCTTAGCAATCCGAATTTCCGATTAGTCTTTTTATATCTTTTATAGTTTTCAATATACGGGGGAAATACCAAATTTTTGTTAAAATTTGTAAATCCCTCGTAACTTGTTTATTAATAAACGTACAGAAAGTTATAACCTATTAAAAGATTGAAAATTTTCTTAAAAATTCAAAATTCCAACTAGTTTTTTCATATCTTTTATAGTTTTCAATATACGGGGGAAATACAAATTTTTTGTTAAAATTTGTAATTCCCTCGTAACTTTTTTATTAATTACCGTACAAAAAGTTATAACCTATCAAAAGAAAGGAATTTTTTTTAAAAATCCACAATTCCAATTATTTTTTTTATATCTATTATAGTTATCAATATACGGGGGAAATACCAAATTTTTGTTAAAATTTGTAATTCCCTCGTAACTTTTTTATTAATTACCGTACAAAAAGTTATAACCTATCAAAAGATAGGAAATTTTCTCAAGAACCCAAATTTTCAATTAATTTTTTTATATCCTTTATAGTTTTCAATATACGGGGGAAATACAAAATTTTTGTTAAAATTTGTAATTCCCTCGTAACTTTTTTATTAATTACCGTCCAAAAAGTTATAACCTATCAAAATATAGGAAATTTTCTCAGCAATACAAATTTCCGATTAGTCTTTTTATATCTTTTATAGTTTTCAATATACGGGGGAAATACAATATTTTTGTTAAAATTTGTAAATCCCTCGTAACTTTTTTATTAATTAACGTACAAAAAGTTATAACATATCAAAAGAAAGGAATTTTTTTTAAAAATCCAAAATTCCAATTATTTTTTTTATATCTATTATAGTTTTCAATATACGGGGGAAATACCAAATTTTTGTTAAAATTTGTAATTCCCTCGTAACTTTTTTATTAATTACCGTACAAAAAGTTATAACCTATCAAAAGATAGGAAATTTTCTCAAGAACCCAAATTTTCAATTAATTTTTTTATATCCTTTATAGTTTTCAATATACGGGGGAAATCCAAAATTTTTGTTAAAATTTGTAATTCCCTCGTAACTTTTTTATTAATTACCGTCCAAAAAGTTATAACCTATCAAAAGATAGGAAATTTTCTCTGCAATACAAATTTCCGATTAGTCTTTTTATATCTTTTATAGTTTTCAATATACGGGGGAAATACAAAATTTTTGTTAAAATTTGTAAATCCCTCGTAACTTTTTTATTAATTAACGTACAAAAAGTTATAACCTATCAAAAGAAAGGAAATTTTTTTAAAAATCCAAAATTCCAATTATTTTTTTTATATCTATTATAGTTTTCAATATACGGGGGAAATACCAAATTTTTGTTAAAATTTGTAATTCCCTCGTAACTTTTTTATTAATTACCGTACAAAAAGTTATAACCTATCAAAAGATAGGAAATTTTCTCAAGAATCCAAATTTTCAATTAATTTTTTTATATCCTTTATAGTTTTCAATATACGGGGGAAATACAAAATTTTTGTTAAAATTTGAAATTCCCTCGTAACTTTTTTATTAATTACCGTACAAAAAGTTATAACCTATTAAAAGATAGGAAATTTTTTTAGCAATCCAAATTTCTGATTAGTCTTTTTATATCTTTTATAGTTTTCAATATACGGGGGAAATACAAAATTTTTGTTAAAATTTGTAAATCCCTCGTAACTTTTTTATTAATTAACGTACAGAAAGTTGTAACCTATCAAAAGATAGGAAATTTTCTTAAAAATCCAAAGTTCCAATTAGATCTTTCATATCTTTTATAGTTTTCAATATATGGGGGAAATACCAAATTTTTGTTAAAATTAGTAATTCCCTCGTAACTTTTTTATTAATTACCGTACAAAAAGTTATAACCTATCAAAAGATAGGAAATTTTCTCAAGAATCCAAATTTTCAATTAATTTTTTTATATCTTTTATAGTTTTCAATATACAGGGGAAATCCAAAATTTTTGTTAAAATTTGTAATTCCCTCGTAACTTTTTTATTAATTACCGTACAAAAAGTTATAACCTATCAAAAGATAGGAAATTTTCTCAAGAATCCAAATTTTTAATTAATTTTTTCATATCCTTTATAGTTTTCAATATACAGGGAAATACAAAATTTTTGTTAAAATTTGAAATTCCCTCGTAACTTTTTTATTAATTACCGTACAAAAAGTTATAACCTATTAGAAGATAGGAAATTTTTTTAGAAATCCAAATTTCTGATTAGTCTTTTTATATCATTTATAGTTTTCAATATACGGGGGAAATACAAAATTTTTGTTAAAATTTGTAATTCCCTCGTAACTTTTTTATTAATTACCGTACAAAAAGTTATAACCTATCAAAAGATAGGAAATTTTCTCAAGAATCAAAATTTTCAATTAATTTTTTTATATCTTTTATAGTTTTCAATATACAGGGGAAATCCAAAATTTTTGTTAAAATTTGTAATTCCCTCGTAACTTTTTTATTAATTACCGTACAAAAAGTTGTAACCTATCAAAAGATAGGAAATTCTCTCAACAATCCAAATATCCAATTAATTTTTTTATATCTTTTATAGTTTTCAATATACGGGGAAAATACAAAATTTTTGTTAAAATTTGAAATTACCTCGTAACTTTTTTATTAATTACCGTACAAAAAGTTATAACCTATTAAAAAATAGGAAATTTTCTTAGCAATCCAAATTTCCGATTAGTCTTTTTATATCTTTTATAGTTTTCAATATACGGGGGAAATACCAAATTTTTGTTAAAATTTGTAAATCCCTCGTAACTTGTTTATTAATTAACGTACAGAAAGTTATAACCTATTAAAAGATAGAAAATTTTCTCAAAAATTCAAAATTCTAACTAGTTTTTTTATATCTTTTATGGTTTTCAATATACGGGGGAAATACAAAATTTTTGTTAAAATTTGTAAATCCCTCGTAACTTTTTTATTAATTAACGTACAAAAAGTTATAACCTATCGAAAGAAAGGAAATTTTTTTAAAAATCCAAAATTCCAATTAATTTTATTATATCTTTTATCGTTTTTAAAAAACGGGGGAAACAAAAAATTTTTCTTAAAATTTGTAAATCCCTCGTAACTTTTTTATTAATTAACGTACAGAAAGTTGTAACCTATCAAAAGATAGGAAATTTTCTCAGCAATACAAATTTGTGATTAGTCTTTTTATATCTTTTATAGTTTTCAATATACGGGGGAAATACAAAATTTTTGTTAAAATTTGTAATTACCTCGTAACTGTTTTTTTAATTAACGTACAAAAAGTTAAAACCTATCAAAAGAAAGGAAATTTGCTCAGCAATCCAAATATCTAATTAATTTTTTTTTATCTTTTATAGTTTTTAATATACGGAAGAAATACCAATTTTTTGTTAAAATTTGTAATTCCCTCGTAACTTTTTTATTAATTACCGTACAAAAAGTTTTAACCCATTAAAAGATAGGAAATTTTTTTAGCAATCCAAATTTCTGATTAGTCTTTTTATATCTTTTATAGTTTTCAATATACGGGGGAAATACCAAATTTTTGTTAAAATTTGTAAATCCCTTGTAACTTTTTTATTAATTAACGTACAAAAAGTTATAACCTATCAAAAGAAAGGAAATTTTTTTAAAAATCCAAAATTCCAATTATTTTTTTTATATCTATTATAGTTTTCAATATACGGGGGAAATACCAAATTTTTGTTAAAATTTGTAATTCCCTCGTAACTTTTTTATTAATTACCGTACAAAAAGTTATAACCTATCAAAAGATAGGAAATTTTCTCAAGAATCCAAATTTTCAATTAATTTTTTTATATCCTTTATAGTTTTCAATATACGGGGGAAATACAAAATTTTTGTTAAAATTTGAAATTCCCTCGTAACTTTTTTATTAATTACCGTACAAAAAGTTATAACCTATTAAAAGATAGGAAATTTTTTTAGCAATCCAAATTTCTGATTAGTCTTTTTATATCTTTTATAGTTTTCAATATACGGGGGAAATACAAAATTTTTGTTAAAATTTGTAAATCCCTCGTAACTTTTTTATTAATTAACGTACAGAAAGTTGTAACCTATCAAAAGATAGGAAATTTTCTTAAAAATCCAAAGTTCCAATTAGATCTTTCATATCTTTTATAGTTTTCAATATATGGGGGAAATACCAAATTTTTGTTAAAATTAGTAATTCCCTCGTAACTTTTTTATTAATTACCGTACAAAAAGTTATAACCTATCAAAAGATAGGAAATTTTCTCAAGAATCCAAATTTTCAATTAATTTTTTTATATCTTTTATAGTTTTCAATATACAGGGGAAATCCAAAATTTTTGTTAAAATTTGTAATTCCCTCGTAACTTTTTTATTAATTACCGTACAAAAAGTTATAACCTATCAAAAGATAGGAAATTTCCTCGGCAATACAAATTTCCGATTAGTCTTTTTATATCTTTTATAGTTTTCAATATACGGGGGAAATACAAAATTTTTGTTAAAATTTGTAATTACTTCGTAACTGTTTTTTTAATTAACGTACAAAAAGTTATAACCTATCAAAAGAAAGGAAATTTGCTCAGATATCCAAATTTCTAATTAATTTTTTTTATCTTTTATAGTTTTTAATATATGGAGGAAATACAAAATTTTTGTTAAAATTTGTAATTCCCTCGTAACTTTTTTATTATTTACCGTACAAAAAGTTTTAACCTATCAAAAGATAGGAAATTCTCTCAACAATCCAAATATCCAATTAATTTTTTTATATCTATTATAGTTTTCAATATACGGGGGAAATACAAAATTTTTGTTAAAATTTGAAATTCCCTCGCACCTTTTTTATTAATTACCGTACAAAAAGTTTTAACCCATTAAAAGATAGGAAATTTTCTTAGCAATCCGAATTTCTGATTAGTCTTTTTATATCTTTTATAGTTTTCAATATACGGGGGAAATACCAAATTTTTGTTAAAATTTGTAAATCCCTCGTAACTTGTTTATTAATAAACGTACAGAAAGTTATAACCTATTAAAAGATTGAAAATTTTCTTAAAAATTCAAAATTCCAACTAGTTTTTTCATATCTTTTATAGTTTTCAATATACGGGGGAAATACAAAATTTTTGTTAAAATTTGTAATTCACTCGTAACTTTTTTATTAATTACCGTACAAAAAGTTATAACCTATCAGAAGAAAGGAAATTTTCTTAGAACTCCAAAATTCCAATTATTTTTTTTATATCTTTTATAGTTTTCAATATACGGGGGAAATACCAAATTTTTGTTAAAATTAGTAATTCCCTCGTAACTTTTTTATTAATTACCGTACAAAAAGTTATAACCTATCAAAAGATAGGAAATTTTCTCAAGAATCCAAATTTTCAATTATTTTTTTCATATCTTTTATATTTTTCAATATACGGAGGAAATACAAAATTTTTGTTAAAATTTGTAATTCCCTCGTAACTTTTTTATTATTTACCGTACAGAAAGTTATAACCTATCAAAAGATAGGAAATTCTCTCAACAATCCAAATATTTAATTAATTTTTTTATATCTTTTGTAGTTTTCAATATACGGGGGAAATACAAAATTTTTGTTAAAATTTGAAATTCCCTGGTAACTTTTTTATTAATTACCGTACAAAAAGATATAACCTATTAAAAGATAGGAAATTTTTTTAGCAATCCAAATTTCCGATTAGTCTTTTTATATCTTTTATAGTTTTCAATATACGGGGGAAATACAAAATTTTTGTTAAAATTTGTAAATCCCTCGTAACTTTTTTATTAATTAACGTACAAAAAGTTTTAACCTTTTGAAAGAAAGGAAATTTTTTTAAAAATCCAAAATTACAATTAATTTTTTTATATCTTTAATCGTTTTTAGAAAACGGGGGAAATACCAAATTTTTCTTAAAATTTGTAAATCCCTCGTAAATTTTTTATTAATTAACGTACAGAAAGTTGTAACCTATTAAAAGATAGGAAATTTTCTTAAAAATTCAAAGTATCAATTAGTTCTTTCATATCTTTTATAGTTTTTAATATACGGGGGAAATACCAAATTTTTGTTAAAATTTGTAATTCCCTCGTAACTTTTTTATTAATAACCGTACAAAAAGTTATAACCTATCAGAAGATATGAAATTTTCTCAGCAATACAAATTTCCGATTAGTCTTTTTATATCTTTTATAGTTTTCAATATACGAGGGAAATACAAAATTTTTGTTAAAATTAGTAAATCCCTCGTAACTTTTTTATTAATTAACGTACAAAAAGTTATAACCTATCAAAAGAAAGGAAATTTTTTTAAAAATCCAAAATTCCAATTATTTTTTTTATATCTTTTATAGTTTTCAATATACGGGGGAAATACCAAATTTTTGTTAAAATTTGTAATTCCCTCGTAACTTTTTTATTAATTACCGTACAAAAAGTTATAACCTATCAAAAGATAGGAAATTTTCTCAAGAATCCAAATTTTTAATTATTTTTTTTATATCCTTTATAGTTTTCAATATACGGGGGAAATACAAAATTTTTGTTAAAATTTGAAATTCCCTCGTAACTTTTTTATTAATTACCGTACAAAAAGTTATAACCTATTAAAGGATAGGAAATTTTTTTAGAAATCCAAATTTCCGATTAGTCTTTTTATATCTTTTATAGTTTTCAATATACGGGGGAAATACAAAATTTTTGTTAAAATTTGTAAATCCCTCGTAACTTTTTTATTAATTAACGTACAAAAAGTTATAACCTATCGAAAGAAAGGAAATTTTTTAAAAAATCCAAAATTCCAATTAATTTTTTTATATCTTTTATCGTTTTTAAAAACCGGTGGAAATACCAAATTTTTCTTAAAATTTGTAAATCCCTCGTAACTTTTTTATTAATTAACGTACAGAAAGTTGTAACCTATCAAAAGATAGAAAATTTTCTTAAAAATCCAAAGTTGCAATTAGTTCTTTCATATCTTTTATAGTTTTCAATATACGGGGGAAATACCAAATTTTTGTTAAAATTTGTAATTCCCTCGTAACTTTTTTGTTAATTACCGTACAAAAAGTTATAACCTATCAAAAGATAGGAAATTTTCTCAAGAATCCAAATTTTCAATTAATTTTTTTATATCTTTTATAGTTTTCAATATACAGGGGAAATCCAAAATTTTTCTTAAAATTTGTAATTCCCTCGTAACTTTTTTATTAATTACCGTACAAAAAGTTATAACCTATCAAAAGATAGGAAATTTTCTCAGCAATACAAATTTCTGATTAGTCTTTTTATATCTTTTATAGTTTTCAATATGCGGGGGAAATACAAAATTTTTGTTAAAATTTGTAATTACCTCGTAACTGTTTTTTTAATTAACGTACAAAAAGTTAAAACCTATCAAAAGAAAGGAAATTTGCTCAGCAATCCAAATATCTAATTAATTTTTTTCTATCTTTTATAGTTTTCAATATACGGGGGAAATACAAAATTTTTGTTAAAATTTGTAATTCCCTCGTAACTTTTTTATTATTTACCGTACAAAAAGTTATAACCTATCAAAAGATAGGAAATTCTCTCAACAATCCAAATATCCAATTAGTTTTTTTATATCTTTTTTAGTTTTCAATATACGGGGGAAATACAAAATTTTTGTTAAAATTTGAAATTCTCTCGTAACTTTTTTATTAATTACCGTACAAAAAGTTATAACCTATTAAAAGATAGGAAATTTTCTTAGCAATCCAAATTTCCGATAAGTCTTTTTATATCTCTTATAGTTTTCAATATACGGGGGAAATACCAAATTTTTGTTAAAATTTGTAAATCCCTCGTAACTTGTTTATTAATTAACGTACAGAAAGTTATAACCTATTAAAAGATAGAAAATTTTCTTAAAAATTCAAAATTCCAACTGGTTTTTTCATATCTTTTATAGTTTTCAATATACGGTGGTAATTCAAAATTTTTGTTAAAATTTGAAATTCCCTCGTAACTTTTTTATTATTTACCGTACAAAAAGTTATAACCTATCAAAAGATAGGAAATTCTCTCAACAATCCAAATATCCAATTAATTTTTTTATATCTTTTATAGTTTTCAATATACGGGGGAAATACAAAATTTTTGTTAAAATTTGTAAATCCCTCGTAACTTTTTTATTAATTAACGTACAAAAAGTTGTAACCTATCAAAAGATAGGAAATGTTCTCAGCAATACAAATTTTTGATTAGTCTTTTTATATCTTTTATAGTTTTCAATATACGGGGGAAATACCAAATTTTTGTTAAAATTTGTAAATCCCTCGTAACTTGTTTATTAATTAACGTACAGAAAGTTATAACCTATTAAAAGATAGAAAATTTTCTTAAAAATTTAAAATTCCAACTGGTTTTTTCATATCTTTTATAGTTTTCAATATACGGTGGTAATTCAAAATTTTTGTTAAAATTTGAAATTCCCTCGTAACTTTTTTATTATTTACCGTACAAAAAGTTATAACCTATCAAAAGATAGGAAATTCTCTCAACAATCCAAATATCCAATTAATTTTTTTATATCTTTTATAGTTTTCAATATACGGGGGAAATACAAAATTTTTGTTAAAATTTGTAATTACCTCGTAACTGTTTGTTTAATTAACGTACAAAAAGTTAAAACCTATCAAAAGAAAGGAAATTTGCTCATCAATCCAAATTTCTAATTAATTTTTTTTTATCTTTTATAGTTTTCAATATACGGGGGAAATACAAAATTTTTGTTAAAATTTGTAAATCCCTCGTAACTTTTTTATTAATTAACGTACAAAAAGTTATAACCTATCGAAAGAAAGGAAATTTTTTTAAAAATCCAAAATTCCAATTAATTTTATTATATCTTTTATCGTTTTTAAAAAACGGGGGAAACAAAAAATTTTTCTTAAAATTTGTAAATCCCTCGTAACTTTTTTATTAATTAACGTACAGAAAGTTGTAACCTATCAAAAGATAGGAAATTTTCTCAGCAATACAAATTTGTGATTAGTCTTTTTATATCTTTTATAGTTTTCAATATACGGGGGAAATACAAAATTTTTGTTAAAATTTGTAATTACCTCGTAACTGTTTTTTTAATTAACGTACAAAAAGTTAAAACCTATCAAAAGAAAGGAAATTTGCTCAGCAATCCAAATATCTAATTAATTTTTTTTTATCTTTTATAGTTTTTAATATACGGAAGAAATACCAATTTTTTGTTAAAATTTGTAATTCCCTCGTAACTTTTTTATTAATTACCGTACAAAAAGTTTTAACCCATTAAAAGATAGGAAATTTTTTTAGCAATCCAAATTTCTGATTAGTCTTTTTATATCTTTTATAGTTTTCAATATACGGGGGAAATACCAAATTTTTGTTAAAATTTGTAAATCCCTCGTAACTTTTTTATTAATTAACGTACAAAAAGTTATAACCTATCAAAAGAAAGGAAATTTTTTTAAAAATCCAAAATTCCAATTATTTTTTTTATATCTATTATAGTTTTCAATATACGGGGGAAATACCAAATTTTTGTTAAAATTTGTAATTCCCTCGTAACTTTTTTATTAATTACCGTACAAAAAGTTATAACCTATCAAAAGATAGGAAATTTTCTCAAGAATCCAAATTTTCAATTAATTTTTTTATATCCTTTATAGTTTTCAATATACGGGGGAAATACAAAATTTTTGTTAAAATTTGAAATTCCCTCGTAACTTTTTTATTAATTACCGTACAAAAAGTTATAACCTATTAAAAGATAGGAAATTTTTTTAGCAATCCAAATTTCTGATTAGTCTTTTTATATCTTTTATAGTTTTCAATATACGGGGGAAATACAAAATTTTTGTTAAAATTTGTAAATCCCTCGTAACTTTTTTATTAATTAACGTACAGAAAGTTGTAACCTATCAAAAGATAGGAAATTTTCTTAAAAATCCAAAGTTCCAATTAGATCTTTCATATCTTTTATAGTTTTCAATATATGGGGGAAATACCAAATTTTTGTTAAAATTAGTAATTCCCTCGTAACTTTTTTATTAATTACCGTACAAAAAGTTATAACCTATCAAAAGATAGGAAATTTTCTCAAGAATCCAAATTTTCAATTAATTTTTTTATATCTTTTATAGTTTTCAATATACAGGGGAAATCCAAAATTTTTGTTAAAATTTGTAATTCCCTCGTAACTTTTTTATTAATTACCGTACAAAAAGTTATAACCTATCAAAAGATAGGAAATTTCCTCGGCAATACAAATTTCCGATTAGTCTTTTTATATCTTTTATAGTTTTCAATATACGGGGGAAATACAAAATTTTTGTTAAAATTTGTAATTACCTCGTAACTGTTTTTTTAATTAACGTACAAAAAGTTATAACCTATCAAAAGATAGGAAATTTTTTTAGCAATCCAAATTTCCGATTAGTCTTTTTATATCTTTTATAGTTTTCAATATACGGGGGAAATACAAAATTTTTGTTAAAATTTGTAAATCCCTCGTAACTTTTTTATTAATTAACGTACAAAAAGTTTTAACCTTTTGAAAGAAAGGAAATTTTTTTAAAAATCCAAAATTACAATTAATTTTTTTATATCTTTAATCGTTTTTAGAAAACGGGGGAAATACCAAATTTTTCTTAAAATTTGTAAATCCCTCGTAAATTTTTTATTAATTAACGTACAGAAAGTTGTAACCTATTAAAAGATAGGAAATTTTCTTAAAAATTCAAAGTATCAATTAGTTCTTTCATATCTTTTATAGTTTTTAATATACGGGGGAAATACCAAATTTTTGTTAAAATTTGTAATTCCCTCGTAACTTTTTTATTAACAACCGTACAAAAAGTTATAACCTATCAGAAGATATGAAATTTTCTCAGCAATACAAATTTCCGATTAGTCTTTTTATATCTTTTATAGTTTTCAATATACGAGGGAAATACAAAATTTTTGTTAAAATTAGTAAATCCCTCGTAACTTTTTTATTAATTAACGTACAAAAAGTTATAACCTATCAAAAGAAAGGAAATTTTTTTAAAAATCCAAAATTCCAATTATTTTTTTTATATCTTTTATAGTTTTCAATATACGGGGGAAATACCAAATTTTTGTTAAAATTTGTAATTCCCTCGTAACTTTTTTATTAATTACCGTACAAAAAGTTATAACCTATCAAAAGATAGGAAATTTTCTCAAGAATCCAAATTTTTAATTATTTTTTTTATATCCTTTATAGTTTTCAATATACGGGGGAAATACAAAATTTTTGTTAAAATTTGAAATTCCCTCGTAACTTTTTTATTAATTACCGTACAAAAAGTTATAACCTATTAAAGGATAGGAAATTTTTTTAGAAATCCAAATTTCCGATTAGTCTTTTTATATCTTTTATAGTTTTCAATATACGGGGGAAATACAAAATTTTTGTTAAAATTTGTAAATCCCTCGTAACTTTTTTATTAATTAACGTACAAAAAGTTATAACCTATCGAAAGAAAGGAAATTTTTTAAAAAATCCAAAATTCCAATTAATTTTTTTATATCTTTTATCGTTTTTAAAAACCGGTGGAAATACCAAATTTTTCTTAAAATTTGTAAATCCCTCGTAACTTTTTTATTAATTAACGTACAGAAAGTTGTAACCTATCAAAAGATAGAAAATTTTCTTAAAAATCCAAAGTTGCAATTAGTTCTTTCATATCTTTTATAGTTTTCAATATACGGGGGAAATACCAAATTTTTGTTAAAATTTGTAATTCCCTCGTAACTTTTTTGTTAATTACCGTACAAAAAGTTATAACCTATCAAAAGATAGGAAATTTTCTCAAGAATCCAAATTTTCAATTAATTTTTTTATATCTTTTATAGTTTTCAATATACAGGGGAAATCCAAAATTTTTGTTAAAATTTGTAATTCCCTCGTAACTTTTTTATTAATTACCGTACAAAAAGTTATAACCTATCAAAAGATAGGAAATTTTCTCAGCAATACAAATTTCTGATTAGTCTTTTTATATCTTTTATAGTTTTCAATATGCGGGGGAAATACAAAATTTTTGTTAAAATTTGTAATTACCTCGTAACTGTTTTTTTAATTAACGTACAAAAAGTTAAAACCTATCAAAAGAAAGGAAATTTGCTCAGCAATCCAAATATCTAATTAATTTTTTTCTATCTTTTATAGTTTTCAATATACGGGGGAAATACAAAATTTTTGTTAAAATTTGTAATTCCCTCGTAACTTTTTTATTATTTACCGTACAAAAAGTTATAACCTATCAAAAGATAGGAAATTCTCTCAACAATCCAAATATCCAATTAGTTTTTTTATATCTTTTTTAGTTTTCAATATACGGGGGAAATACAAAATTTTTGTTAAAATTTGAAATTCCCTCGTAACTTTTTTATTAATTACCGTACAAAAAGTTATAACCTATTAAAAGATAGGAAATTTTCTTAGCAATCCAAATTTCCGATAAGTCTTTTTATATCTTTTATAGTTTTCAATATACGGGGGAAATACCAAATTTTTGTTAAAATTTGTAAATCCCTCGTAACTTGTTTATTAATTAACGTACAGAAAGTTATAACCTATTAGAAGATAGAAAATTTTCTTAAAAATTCAAAATTGCAACTGGTTTTTTCATATCTTTTATAGTTTTCAATATACGGTGGTAATTCAAAATTTTTGTTAAAATTTGAAATTCCCTCGTAACTTTTTTATTATTTACCGTACAAAAAGTTATAACCTATCAAAAGATAGGAAATTCTCTCAACAATCCAAATATCCAATTAATTTTTTTATATCTTTTATAGTTTTCAATATACGGGGGAAATACAAAATTTTTGTTAAAATTTGTAAATCCCTCGTAACTTTTTTATTAATTAACGTACAAAAAGTTGTAACCTATCAAAAGATAGGAAATGTTCTCAGCAATACAAATTTTTGATTAGTCTTTTTATATCTTTTATAGTTTTCAATATACGGGGGAAATACAAAATTTTTGTTAAAATTTGTAATTACCTCGTAACTGTTTGTTTAATTAACGTACAAAAAGTTAAAACCTATCAAAAGAAAGGAAATTTGCTCATCAATCCAAATTTCTAATTAATTTTTTTTTATCTTTTATAGTTTTCAATATACGGGGGAAATACAAAATTTTTGTTAAAATTTGTAATTCCCTCGTAACTTTTTTATTATTTACCGTACAAAAAGTTATAACCTATCAAAAGATAGGAAATTCTCTCAACAATCCAAATATCCAATTAATTTTTTTTATATCTTTTATAGCTTTCAATATACGGGGGAAATACCAAATTTTTGTTAAAATTTGTAAATCCCTCGTAACTTGTTTATTAATTAACGTATAGAAAGTTATAACCTATTAAAAGATAGAAAATTTTCTTAAAAATTTAAAATTCCAACTAGTTTTTTTATATCTTTTATAGTTTTCAATATACGGGGGAAATACAAAATTTTTGTTAAAATTTGTAATTCCCTCGTAACTTTTTTATTAATTACCGTACAAAAAGTTATAACCTATCAAAAGATAGGAAATTTCCTCAAGAATCACAATTTTTAATTGATTTTTTTATATCTTTTATATTTTTCAATATACGGGGGAAATACAAAATTTTTGTTCAAATTTGTAATTCCCTCGTAACTTTTTTATTGTTTACCGTACAGAAAGTTAAAACCTATCAAAAGATAGGAAATTCTCTCAACAATCCAAATATCCAATTAATTTTTTTATATCTTTTGTAGTTTTCAATATACGAAGGAAATACAAAATTTTTGTTAAAATTTGAAATTCTCTCGTAACTTTTTTATTAATTACCGTACAAAAAGTTGTAACCTATCAAAAGATAGGAAATTTTCTCAGCAATACAAATTTCCGATTGGTCTTTTTATATCTTTTATAGTTTTCAATATACGGGGGAAATACAAAATTTTTGTTAAAATTTGTAAATCCCTCGTAACTTTTTTATTGATTAACGTACAAAAAGTTATAACCTATCAAAAGAAAGAAAATTTTTTTAAAAATCCAAAATTCCAATTAATTTTTTTATATCTTTTATGGTTTTCAAAAAACGGGGGAAATACCAAATTTTTGTTAAAATTTGTAAATCCCTCGTAACTTTTTTATTAATTACCGTACAAAAAGTTATAACCTATCAAAAGATAGGAAATTTTCTCAACAATCCAAATATCCAATTAATTTTTTTCTATCTCTTATAGTTTTCAATATACGGGGGAAATTCAAAATTTTTGTTAAAATTTGAAATTCCCTCGTAACTTTTTTATTATTTACCGTACAAAAAGTTATAACCTATCAAAAGATAGGAAATTCTTTCAACAATCCAAATATTCAATTAATTTTTTTATATCTTTTATAGTTTTTAATATACAGGGGAAATACAAAATTTTTGTTAAAATTTGAAATTCCCTCGTAACTTTTTATTAATTACCGTGCAAAAAGTTATAACCTCTTAAAAGATAGGAAATTTTCTTAGCAATCCAAATTTCTGATTAGTCTTTTTATAACCTTTATAGTTTTCAATATACGGGGGAAATACCAAATTTTTCTTAAAATTTGTAAATCCCTCGTAACTTTTTTATTAATTAACGTACAGAAAGTTGTAACCTTTCAAAAGAAAGGAAATTTTCTTAAAAATCCAAAGTTCCAATTAGTTCTTTCATATCTTTTATAGTTTTCAATATACGGGGGAAATACCAAATTTTTGTTAAAATTTGTAATTTCCTCGTAACTTTTTTATTAATTACCGTACAAAAAGTTATAACCTATCAAAAGATAGAAAATTTTCTCAAGAATCCAAATTTTCAATTAATTTTTTTATATCTTTTATAGTTTTCAATATACAGGGGAAATCCAAAATTTTTGTTAAAATTTGTAATTCCCTCGTAACTTTTTTATTAATTACCGTACAAAAAGTTATAACCTATCAAAAGATAGATAATTTTCTCAGCAATACAAATTTCCAATTAGTCTTTTTATATCTTTTATAGTTTTCAATATACGGGGGAAATACAAAATTTTTGTTAAAATTTGTAATTCCCTCGTAACTGTTTTTTTAATTAACGTACAAAAAGTTATAACCTATCAAAAGATAGGAAATTCTCTCAACAATCCAAATATCCAATTAACTTTTTTATATCTATTATGGTTTTCAATATACGGGGGAAATACAAAATTTTTGTTAAAATTTGAAATTCCCTCGTAACTTTTTTATTAATTACCGTACAAAAAGTTGTAACCCATTAAAAGATAGTAAATTTTCTTAGCAATCCAAATTTCCAATTAGTCTTTTTATATCTTTTATAGTTTTCAATATACGGGGGAAATACCAAATTTTTGTTAAAATTTGTAAATCCCTCGTAACTTGTTTATTAATTAACCTACAGAAAGTTATAACCTATCAAAAGATAGGAAATTTTCTCAAGAATCCAAATTTTTAATTATTTTTTTTATATCTTTTATATTTTTCAATATACGGGGGAAATACAAAATTTTTGTTAAAATTTGTAATTCCCTCGTAACTTTTTTATTATTTACCGTACAGAAAGTCATAACCTATCAAAAGATAGGAAATTCTCTGAACAATCCAAATATCTAATTAATTTTTTTATATCTTATGTAGTTTTTAATATACGGGGGAAATACAAAATTTTTGTTAAAATTTGAAATTCCCTCGTAACTTTTTTATTAATTACCGTACAAAAAGTTATAACCTATTAAAAGATAGGAAATTTTTTAAGCAATCCAAATTTCCGATTAGTCTTTTTATATCTTTTATAGTTTTCAATATACGGGGGAAATACAAAATTTTTGTTAAAATTTGTAAATCCCTCGTAACTTTTTTATTAATTAACGTACAAAAAGTTATAACCTATCGAAAGAAAGGAAATTTTTTAAAAATCTAAAATTACAATTAATTTTTTTATATCTTTTATCGTTTTTAGAAAACGGGGGAAATACCAAATTTTTCTTAAAATTTGTAAATCCCTCGTAACTTTTTTATTAATTAACGTACAGAAAGTTGTAACCTATCGAAAGATAGGAAATTTTCTTAAAAATTCAAAGTAGCAATTAGTTCTTTCATATCTTTTATAGTTTTTAATATACGGGGGAAATACCAAATTTTTGTTTAAATTTGTAATTCCCTCGTAACTTTTTTATTAAGTACCGTACAAAAAGTTATAACCTATCAAAAGATAGGAAATTTTCTCTAGAATCCAAATTTTTAATTAATTTTTTTATATCCTTTATAGTCTTCAATATACGGAAAAATACAAAATTTTTGTTAAAATTTGAAATTCCCTCGTAACTTTTTTATTAATTACCATACAAAAAGTTATAACCTATTAAAAGATAGGAAATTTTTTTAGCAATCCAAATTTCTGATTAGTCTTTTTATATCTTTTATAGTTTTCAATATACGGGGGAAATACAAAATTTTTGTTAAAATTTGTAAATCCCTCGTAACTTTTTTATTAATTAACGTACAAAAAGTTATAACCTATCGAAAGAAAGGAAATTTTTTAAAAAATCCAAAATTCCAATTAATTTTTTTATATCTTTAACCGTTTTTAAAAACCGGTGGAGATACCAAATTTTTCTTAAAATTTGTAAATCCCTTGTAACTTTTTTATTAATTAACGTACAGAAAGTTGTAACCTATCAAAAGATAGAAAATTTTCTTAAAAATCCAAAGTTGCAATTAGTTCTTTCATATCTTTTATAGTTTTCAATATACGGGGGAAATACCAAATTTTTGTTAAAATTTGTAATTCCCTCGTAACATTTTTGTTAATTACCGTACAAAAAGTTATAACCTATGAAAAGATAGGAAATTTTCTCAAAAATCCAAATTTTCAATTAATTTTTTCATATCTTTTATATTTTTCAATATACGGGGGAAATACAAAATTTTTGTTAAAATTTGTAATTCCCTCGTAACTTTTTTATTAATTACCGTACAAAAAGTTATAACCTATCAAAAGATAGGAAATTTTCTCAGCAATACAAATTTCTGATTAGTCTTTTTATATTTTTTATAGTTTTCAATATACGGGGGAAATACAAAATTTTTGTTAAAATTTGTAATTACCTCGTAACTGTTTTTTTAATTAACGTACAAAAAGTTAAAACCTATCAAAAGAAAGGAAATTTGCTCAGCAATCCAAATATCTAATTAATTTTTTTCTATCTTTTATAGTTTTCAATATACGGGGGAAATACAAAATTTTTGTTAAAATTTGTAATTCCGTCGTAACTTTTTTATTATTTACCGTACAAAAAGTTATAACCTATCAAAAGATAGGAAATTCTCTCAACAATCCAAATATCCAATTAGTTTTTTTATATCTTTTTTAGTTTTCAATATACGGGGGAAATACAAAATTTTTGTTAAAATTTGAAATTCCCTCGTAACTTTTTTATTAATTACCGTACAAAAAGTTATAACCTATTAAAAGATAGGAAATTTTCTTAGCAATCCAAATTTCCGATAAGTCTTTTTATATCTTTTATAGTTTTCAATATACGGGGGAAATACCAAATTTTTGTTAAAATTTTTAAATCCCTCGTAACTTGTTTATTAATTAACGTACAGAAAGTTATAACCTATTAAAAGATAGAAAATTTTCTTAAAAATTCAAAATTCCAACTGGTTTTTTCATATCTTTTATAGTTTTCAATATACGGGGGTAATTCAAAATTTTTGTTAAAATTTGAAATTCCCTCGTAACTTTTTTATTATTTACCGTACAAAAAGTTATAACCTATCAAAAGATAGGAAATTCTCTCAACAATCCAAATATCCAATTAATTTTTTTATATCTTTTATAGTTTTCAATATACGGGGGAAATACAAAATTTTTGTTAAAATTTGTAAATCCCTCGTAACTTTTTTATTAATTAACGTACAAAAAGTTGTAACCTATCAAAAGATAGGAAATTTTCTCAGCAATACAAATTTTCGATTAGTCTTTTTATATCTTTTATAGTTTTCAATATACGGGGGAAATACAAAATTTTTGTTAAAATTTGTAATTACCTCGTAACTGTTTGTTTAATTAACGTACAAAAAGTTAAAACCTATCAAAAGAAAGGAAATTTGCTCATCAATCCAAATTTCTAATTAATTTTTTTTTATCTTTTATAGTTTTCAATATACGGGGGAAATACAAAATTTTTGTTAAAATTTGTAATTCCCTCGTAACTTTTTTATTATTTACCGTACAAAAAGTTATAACCTATTAAAAGATAGGAAATTCTCTCAACAATCCAAATATCCAATTAATTTTTTTTATATCTTTTTTAGATTTCAATATACGGGGGAAATACAAAATTTTTGTTAAAATTTGAAATTCCCTCGTAACTTTTTTATTAATTACCGTACAAAAAGTTATAACCTATTAAAAGATAGGAAATTTTCTTAGCAATCCAAATTTCCGATAAGGTTTTTTATATCTTTTATAGTTTTCAATATACGGGGGAAATACCAAATTTTTGTTAAAATTTGTAAATCCCTCGTAACTTGTTTATTAATTAACGTACAGAAAGTTATAACCTATTAAAAGATAGAAAATTTTCTTAAAAATTCAAAATTCCAACTAGTTTTTTTATATCTTTTATAGTTTTCAATATACGGGGGAAATACAAAATTTTTGTTAAAATTTGTAATTCCCTCGTAACTTTTTAATTAATTACCGTACAAAAAGTTGTAACCTATCAAAAGATAGGAAATTTCTTCAAGAATCCAAATTTTCAATTGATTTTTTTATATCTTTTATATTTTTCAATATACGGGGGAAATACAAAATTTTTGTTCAAATTTGTAATTCCCTCGTAACTTTTTTATTATTTACCGTACAGAAAGTTAAAACCTATCAAAAGATAGGAAATTCTCTCAACAATCCAAATATCCAATTAATTTTTTTATATCTTTTGTAGTTTTCAATATACGAAGGAAATACAAAATTTTTGTTAAAATTTGAAATTCTCTCGTAACTTTTTTATTAATTACCGTACAAAAAGTTGTAACCTATCAAAAGATAGGAAATTTTCTCAGCAATACAAATTTCCGATTGGTCTTTTTATATCTTTTATAGTTTTCAATATACGGGGGAAATACAAAATTTTTGTTAAAATTTGTAAATCCCTCGTAACTTTTTTATTAATTAACGTACAAAAAGTTATAACCTATCAAAAGAAAGGAAATTTTTTTAAAAATCCAAAATTCCAATTAATTTTTTTATATCTTTTATGGTTTTCAAAAAACGGGGGAAATACCAAATTTTTGTTAAAATTTGTAAATCCCTCGTAACTTTTTTATTAATTACCGTACAGAAAGTTGTAACAGTAGATAAACAACGCCGGTACGAGTGCACTACTTCCAAATTTCACCGCTAGATGGCGCCACAGGTGGCAGCGCTGTATTCTTCTGTTTTTTCGAGTGGCCTCTGACAGTTGACACAAACAGCCAATTCTTCTTTTTCGAGTGGCCTCTGACAGTTGACACAAACAGCCAATTCTTCTTTTTCGAGTGGCCTTTGACATTTGACACAAGCAGACAATTCTTCTTTTTTCAAATGGCCTTTTACGTTTGACACATGCAGCCAATTCTTCTTTTTCAAGTGGCCTCTGACGTTTGGCACAAACAGCCAGTTCTTCTTTTCGTATATTTTTTTGAATTTTTCGCGCTTCACTGTAATCGTACCAACTTTACATGCCTTACATTATCTCAACTCACCCTAACTCACCCTACCACCCCTCATTATCAACCCCAGTGCCCAAATAGAACTTAGAATAATTTTTTGGATAAGAATAAATGTAGAAAAAAAATTCTGTGTGATGTCTGTTGTGGTATTCGAACCCACAAACTCATGTGTATAATGTTGACGCCTTAACCAACACGGCTATCATCTGACTTGAAAAATAAAGTTGAAATGTGTTAGATAAACAGCTCCATCTACGTCATATACGGTTGTTGGTAAGTTAGCAGAGGCGTACTGTTGATTTTTTAGATATTAAGCAGTGCCGTACTTAACAATGAGCCGAGCCTAGCCTCGCCTTATGAAATCTTTTTACTAAGTCAAATAAATTAAAGTATAATTACAACCTAACATATTTCGACGTATGACGTATCATTGTAAAGGGGTTGCTGTATAGGGTAAGATTAAGTGTCAAAAAGACCTTATTGATAGTGCCAAAAGGGCATTATAGCTATATCTCGTAAACGGCTCAACGGATTTCGATGTGTGACGTATCATTGTAAAGGGGTTGATGTATAGGGTAAGATTAAGTGTTTAAATCTTCTTTTCGCTACCAACTTTACAGTGCTACCAACTGTTGCGTTAAATACAATTAAATTTAAAAAAAAATTCGCAGGATTTAATAAAATGTGACAAACAATAGTAGAGAAAAAAATTAATAAACACAAGTCTTATCGCAATAAAGAAAATATTTTTTAAATTAAATATCAAAAGCGCGTGACCTTGGTGCATTAACTGTTAAAAATATATCAATCTTGAAGAAAAAATCGAGTTATTTAAAGTTTTAGAAACCAAATTTTAAATTATAAAACTAAAAAGTTTTTGTAATATATACATTTAAACATCAAATTTTAAATTAAAAAACTAAAAAGTTTGTAAAATAACGAAAAATATATCAAACTTTAATAAAACTCAAATAAAATATACATTTGTAGAAACCAAACTTTATATCATAAAACTAAAAAATTTTGAAGACAACGATAAAATGTACATTTTTTACATCAATATAATGTTTTCAATTATTTTTTTTGTAAACCTTGTACCCTTCACAATAATATTAAAAAGCTTATTGCAGCAAATCGTTCAGTAAGCGTTAAGAGTTAAATTGTAACCAATTCGTTATCAGAAGGTATATTTTCAAAGTTTGTTCGTTATATCACTAGGCAATAGAGTCGAAAAAACAGATAAACAGCATTTAGAGATAAGTGTTTAAAACATTGTAGTTTTTATAATATTCGTAATGGATGATGCAATACTTTTAAGTAGGTCACGTGACAAAGAAACTTTGAAAGAACAATATAAGTTATTTTGATTTATGTAACAGATTATTTTAAAAGAATTAAAATTAAAAACTAAATAAAAAAAGATGACGTGTTCTAGACAAGAACTTATTAAGAAATTATGCCTAAAAGAGTGTATGCTTTTAATAGGTAATTAAGAAATGATTTAGGAAACAAAATCCAAAATTTACCAAAATAATATAAAAAAAGACAAAAATGTCTACCTTTTATTTATCATAATTATACATTTTATTAATTAATAAACTATAACAGTTTGAAAAGTGTTCTGTGGAATCCTTTGGACCCCCATGGTTAACAGGTTGTCACGGCTGCATACCTAGAACTTAAAGTGCTTTTATGAGCAAAATTCAGTATGTATATTTTCAGGTAAATAAAAAAAGTCTTGGCCTTATGAAAGATGAATGCAATGGTAAACTATTAACAGAATTTGTGGGACTTCGATCTAAATTTTATAGCACAAAAAGTTGTATATATAAAGTTAAGGATAACGTTTACCGTGCAAGTCACATAAACGTAATGTTTATTTAAATAATATATAAAAATTGTAAAAAATTATAATTACCTGATGATGCGTCAACTTCAGACTGGACGTGGATCTGTGCTAACTTCATAACCCTCGAAGTGTAATAATGACTCACCAGGTTCGGTTGGAATTCTTAATATTTGGTAATAGGAGTAGGATATTTGCTCATCTTAGTTAATTATCCAGCAAAGACCACGTGGAGGTGTGAGCAACCTTTGCCTGGAGAGGATAGGTAAGTAGGAAGAATAGGGAAGGTCAAACAGCGGTGGTTCTTTAATAGGCAACAATTTCCTCTGATCATGTTTTATTTTAAACATACGAAAATACTATACGTACTTAACTTAATAGGTGACAACTCGTTTTGTAAGCGAGAATTACAGACACCTTGAGTTTACAGTACTTCTCCCACAGTGTGGTACCTGTCGTATTTCTGTGCGGAAAAAGTCGACCACCCTTTTCATACCCGAAAGAACCTCCGATATCTTCTTACTAAATAATTTATAACTTTTTAAAGGTCCCTCGAAATTCACAGGCACTACTCAGGAGGCTCGAGGTAAGTAAGTAAGTAAGATATACGTTAAATTTATCCTTATTATTATTATTATATCTAAAAACTACATACAGAAATGGTATAGATCCTTTAAATTGATACCTGACCACAAAAGACGAAATTAACTAAAAATAATATCGAAATACAAAATAATATTTTAATAACACATAAGATTCTTTAGATTAACCAATTTTAATATCAAAAATCTAAATCAAATAACTAAAAGATACAATTGCAATATTTAGATAAGCCTTTGATTTATGTTGAAAAGGAATTTGCGTTCTCATCAACTTTGTGGATATATAATTATATATATACCGGCGGTATCGAAAGTAAGTGTCTGTTTTAGATTATTGTTATAATTTTATCTTAGTAGTTTTGGATGGTGCAATACTTTTTTAAAATTACGCAATACTACGTAATTAAGAATAAGAGATGCTGAACAGATCACTTTTTTAGGTTTTCGAAAAGGTCACGTGACATGTAAAATTACGGTGAAAATTGAGAGAAATTATTGATTTTAAAACTATTTATCAATTTTTTGATTATTTACCAATTTAAGGTTACCTAATTTATTTTCCAGTTTTTAAATATAAATTACCTTAGAATGGAATAATAAACTTTTTATAACTTCATAGCCCTAATAATGACTCACCAAGTTCGCTTACAATTCTTAAAACGAAGTATGTTCCGGTAGTTGCATTAATTCAAAGAAATGTTTTATTTCCATAATGATTTAAAATAAAGCAAAAAATCTATGATTACCTTAAGACACTATAAGTCTTTTAACCTTTACAAATAATATTAAAAAAGCTTATTGCAGAAAATCGTTCAGTAAACGTTAAGAATTAAATTGTAACCAAATCGTTATCAGAAGGTATATTTTCAAAGTTTGTACGTTATATCACCAGACAATAAAGGTGAAAAACATATACACCGCATTCAGTGATAAGTGTTTAAAACATTGTAGGCCATGCGTATTTCATACTTTATTAAAAAATAATTTTCGCTTTGATTTATTTTCAGTATTAGAATTTTTTTTATTCTAACAAAGAGTTCTGTGACTATCAACTTAAAAGTGTTTCAAAAAAATTGTTTTACCTTTACTTTTATAATAAATTGATTTTTTCTAGATTTTTTAGATATAAATACCTGTAAACTAAACTTCTTATTATTCTGGTGATGCAATACTTTTTAAAATTACGCAATATTACATGTCAACAGTTTAAAATACTCTTATTAGATGAAAAACTTAGTGGTTTTCGGTAATAGAACTCCCTCCCTCCACCACAATTTTATTATATCTATTCGCGTGTTAGTCGACAGGTACAGAGACAAGTCTGAACAAGTCGAACCGATGGGTTGGAATAGAAAATATTAATGCGGTATATTAAACTTAAAAAATAGCAAATTTTGGGGATTTTGTTAGTAAAAATGTTGTTTTATAGTTACTTGTGTAATCTTGTTGCCATACACGTGATCTTATTGAATCAAAATCTGTTGTTAAGCAAAATTTGCAATTTCTGCATTTTATGTAGTATGTATGTATTTCAATACGTATTTGATGACGTTCAATATTTTGTTAAATATGCATTTTTTCATGTATAAATACATCTTATTAATTTAACACAATTAGACAGTTCCAAAATGGCAACAGTACCATCAACTTTAATAGTGATTACCAAAGACAAAGTACACTTTCCAACGAAAACAGCTCTATTGGTTATGAAGCAAATTTTTCAGTAAGTATGATGTTTTGTATTTTATTTTATTTTTTATTTTTTATTATTTTTTGTCTTTTAATTTTGGTTATTTTATATATTCTTTCATATTTATGAATTTATTCATGTATTATTATTATTATTATTATTAATATTATTTCATTATTTACAAATTTTAGATATGGAGTAAAACAGATGACAGTGAAAGGGGACAAGGTAATGATTTCCTTAACTTATTCACCAAGGACCCAAACGTTAAAAAGAAAATTTGGGAATCTTCCAATTCGATATATGAGAGCGAAAATTGATAATGAAGAAGAATTTAAGGAATTAGAAAAAGTTGTACGAAGGTACAATTACAATTTATTGGACGAGGAGGATGTAGAGCTAGAGGAGAAAAGGCTTGTGGGTAAGCGTAAGTACATGGAACCTCTAGCAATTGAGGATGACAATGATGATGATGATGAAGACGAAGTTGATAACAACGATAATGGTCCATCGACATCAAAAAAAGTACAAAGTAGTATTAACTTTGATGATATTTTAACCCAACTCTAATTGTGTCCAATAAATTATTTTGTATAATATCGTTTGCTTTATTTAAAATTATAATTTAATCTTGAAATATTATTAGTTTACAAAAAACCATGACAGACGCTACATATTGTTGTAAATATAAGTGTTTCAATAGGTTAAATTTTGATGAGGTAGACGGACTTGCTTGTAGAAAGTGTAATAATTACTGTTATTGTCAATGCAATTGTAAAGGAATACGTCAGTCTAAAAACGATCATTTTTTAAACGTTTTTAACACTTTAACGTTTTAAAAAAATTTCGGTAGTTGTCTGTAGACAATACATTTTGGTTCAATTACCTATTAAATCGCTGACTGCAATAATCTTTGTAAAAGTATAAAATATTTTACAAACCTAACTCTCTCTAAGATGACATCATTTTAATGAATAAACAATAAAGATATGAAATGCAACTAAGCATTTTTATATAATCATAAGTGTTTTTAATTTATTTATATAGGGTATAAAGGATATATAACTAGCATATAGATTGAAACAACAAAAGAATTTTATAAAATCTGAGAACTATTAAGAAAAACGTTTAAGACATATTATAAAAAAATTATGATACAACTTAGACAAATAAAAAAAAAATTAAAAAAATGTTAGGATAAATAATGATAAAACTTAAAAGTAAAGTAAAGTTAAAACTGTTTAAGAAATAATATTCACGATCAAAGCCCAATGAGCAGTATAAACACAAAGTTATTAAAAGTACTTTTAGTATTTTATTTAATTTTCCCAGACCACAACTTTGTAAGGAGGATATGTTAACAGGAAATAGACATGGGTGCGGTCTATCACAAAACCATGAAAAAGTAAGTCTGGAGACGGTTTTACAAAAAAATTATTTTTATAAAAGTTATTACGTAAAATAAATTAGAAAAAATATTAATTTTAATTCTATCACCCCGATAGACAACAAAGCCCAGGTTCTTGTCTTGTCTTGTCTATCGTTATGTTCAACTTTTGAACAACTAAGAGACTTTTTTTTCCTACCCTTTTATAAAAATTGTTTTAAAATTCTTACCTTAAATAGCAAATAGATTGTTAGTGATTGAAGGTGTAAAAACCGTAGCAGTCGTACTATATTCGAAGTATCCTTCATCCTCAAAGTTTACATCTTCAGATTGGTTCTCGTTGATGTAAAAATTTAACTCGTAAAACACTTCTCCATCAATTAAGAATTGTAATTGAAATAAATCCCCAACCCCATAGTTCCTACCTAAACATACTTCGGTACTGAAGAAGAGATTGTTGATACCGAAATCTACATAGACTGCATCTAACTCTTGGTCAAATTCTAATAAGTTTAAATTATTATTCTGAAAATTTTCCGACAGAATATTAACACGTAAAATATAATGCAAGGAAATTTTAAAAAATAATGTGGGATTGTACGTAACAGTGTGTAGCAGAGCGTAGCAGAGCATCATAGCAGAGCATAGCAGAGGGTAGCAGAGGGTAGCAGAGAGTAGCAGAGCGTAGCAGAGCATCATAGCAGAGCATAGCAGAGGGTAGCAGAGGGTAGCAGAGAGTAGCACAGAGCGTCAGGGCAGCAGAAAAGTACAGAGGTTACCAGAAACGTACATAAAAAAGGTATAAATCAAGAAGTCAAAGTCGAGAATTCATTTGTTAACATGCCTTCAAGCCGAGCGGTTCAAGTAAACAAACTCGCAGCGATTGTGAGAGAAAAGTACAAAGCTCTCAAAAGAATGCAAGCTGATGAAAAAGAACTACTAGAATCAACGTTTAAACCAATAACTACACCTCTTAAAGAAATAGCCAAATATGTGAATGAAAAAGTCCCTAAAACAGAACTCATCGAAAATGACTCACTGTCCAATCATTCAACAGAAGAGGAACATACTCAAACATCGTATAACGATAATACCATTAATCTTGAAAAATATATTCAAGATTTAGGAAATACAGACCAAATATACGGACCAAAGTTCACCTGGCCTACGGGAGAATGGTCACTTGGAAATAAAACAATTGAGTTTGGTAAAGATATCATTCAGATGGGCTCACACAAGTTTAAACCTACGCAAGGTGTCTACGATCTGCTGTTTTCAAAGCAACCAACACAATATACGCTTGCCGATCAAAAAATCTACAAAGCTCTTTTAGACATCTCAGGTGTCCACAAGGATGGACGAGGTCTACTACGTCATCAATCTCATAGCCCAAAATACGAAAAAATTATTAAACCAATGTACCTAGGTAAAAGCAAAAGAATGTCACAGACCATATATGGAATTGACGAAACACATGACCAAGACGTACAGTTTTGTGAAAGAAGCCATATATCCGAGAATAGTCAAACACGTACCCAAAATATATCAGACAAGCAATCTCAGTGTAAAAGAAAATATAAGGTTCAAGACATACAGCCAAAGAAAAATCGTACTGATTTCTCCACAAGTGACACAAAGGGCGTGGTAGACAAGCAGATACTTAACCAACTGGATGAAATATGAACCCTCTATAACGAACATGACGACCCAAACTTTCTTGTAGAAGGACTTAAAATTTTATCAAAAAACAATGCCTTAAATGGAAAAGAAGCAGAATTAATAGCAGACGAATTGCGCTATCTAGAGATTATTTACTAATTAAATACTGTACTACGAAAAAACTAGAGAATCTAAGTTTATCTCACTAAACCAACAATCAATAATAATAAATATATTGTTTTATTCTTAGCAAATAAAAATAAAAAAAGAATTTACCTAGTCAGTCTAAAAAATTATTATTATTGTACAAAGCTGTATGGAACAAAATGGTGCAGTAATTGTAAAAAATATTTTTTACAATTACTGCACCATTTTGTTCCATACAGCTTTGTACAATAATAATAATTTTTTAGACTGACTAGGTATATTCGTTTTGTTGTCATTGTTTTTTTCTTGTTTAAAATAAAATAAAAACTTTATTATAATCAATTTGGTTTTATTTCAAATTACAATCATTTTCTAATCTAATACAATAAATGGATCAAACATTTTTATATAACGTCCTTTGTTTATGTTAAAGTCTTTTTATCGCATTAAAGTAGTTGACCAGCAAGTTAGGAATATTCTTCTCAACCAGCTGAGCTAGTAGAAAACGTATCTCTTTAGATTATAGAAGTTTATATAATAGCATTGTTATATTTGAAATTTATTAATTAGTTAGTTACAATGAGTGAGACAAAGAAAATGTAAGTAAAATAAGTATTTAACGATTATTGTTATTAAAAAATGACATGTCATAGAAGTGCTTCTAGGATGCCATCGCCGCCTCCATTGCCTCCACCACCTCCACCGTAAGTAAAATATGTATTTAATCATTATTGTAATTAAACATGTTTTGTCATAAAAGGTCTCTTCTGCTGTTGTTGAGTTTACCACCACCTCCACCTCCTCCACCGTAAGTAAAATAAGTATTTAAACATTATTGTAATTAAAAATGTTATGTCATAGAATTCCAGCACCACCGTTGCCTCCACCGTAAGTAAAAATAAGTATTTAATCATTATTGTAATTAAAAATGTTTTTTGTTTTAGTGACGATATATTAGACCTAGTAGGGCTTCCAGAACTTTATGTTCTGGACCCGCCACCATTGCCTCCACCACCTCCACCGTAAGTAAAATATGTATTTAATCATTATTGTAATTAAACATGTTTTGTCATAAAAGGTCTCTTCTGCTGTTGTTGAGTTTACCACCACCTCCACCTCCTCCACCGTAAGTAAAATAAGTATTTAAACATTATTGTAATTAAAAATGTTATGTCATAGAATTCCAGCAACCCCATCACCTTCAGCGTAAGTAAAATAAGTATTTAATCATTATTGTAATTAAAAATGTTTTTGTTTTAGTGACGACCAGGATATAGTAGACCTGGTAGGGCCTCCAGAACTTTATGTTCTGGACTAGACCAGGTCAATAACCCTTTTTTCCTTTCCTCACCCTTCCTTTTATTTCCTACCCTTTTATCCTGATAGACAACAAAGCCCAGGTTCTCGTCCTGTCTATCGTTACATTCAACTTTTGTTGAACAACTAAGAGGCTTTTTCCTACCCTTTTAGAAATTAAATAGGAATACATTTTTTGTAATTTTACCATAGAAATTTTTAACAGTGTACTAAAAAAACTCTATAACAACCAATTGTTGTGACGTAATCGCGTAATATTGAAAATTTCTGCAGAATTTGCAAAATCATCGAATACTTTTAGAATAACAACTTGACATTGAACTTAGCAAGAAGTTACAGTCTTTAATTATTATTATTATACTGTTTTTACATAAGAAAAAATAATGTAGGTGCTGTGGTGTGTTTCCAAAATCTTTTAACATATTTTTGGGTACGTAGGTAATTCTATTTTTTATTTAAACTTTTTAAAATATTTATTGCTTGATCTCCCTCGCTTTATCGGTAAAATTTGGAGTTTTTCTTAAATTATTGTTATGAATTTTTAATAATTTTAACATATAAATTTTAGTTTTTGTTAAGTAGGTTTTTTATGTTTTTTTAAATTTATTTGTTATTTTTAGTTTTATTATTATTTTCTTAATAATTTTGTTTCGTAACTGGTTACTCCTTTGATTCTTTTTTGTGTTTCTTACTATTTTTTGAAAATCTCTGTTTTTCTTAAATTTTTTTTTTATTCGTTATTATTCTACGTTTTATAATTATTTTAAGGTTTTTATTAAGGTCTCTTGTATGTTTTTCAAATAATTTCAGAAATTACTTTTAATAACTTTGTTTTTATACTGCTCATTGGGCTTTGATCGTGAATATTATTTCTTAAACAGTTTTAACTTTACTTTACTTTTAAGTTTTATCATTATTTATCCTAACATTTTTTTAATTTTTTTTTTATTTGTCTAAGTTGTATCATAATTTTTTTATAATATGTCTTAAACGTTTTTCTTAATAGTTCTCAGATTTTATAAAATTCTTTTGTTGTTTCAATCTATATGCTAGTTATATATCCTTTATACCCTATATAAATAAATTAAAAACACTTATGATTATATAAAAATGCTTAGTTGCATTTCATATCTTTATTGTTTATTCATTAAAATGATGTCATCTTAGAGTTAGGTTTGTAAAATATTTTATACTTTTACAAAGATTATTGCAGTCAGCAATTTAATAGGTAATTGAACCAAAATGTATTGTCTACAGACAACTACCGAAATTTTTTTAAAACGTTAAGTGCGTTAAAGTGTTAAAAACGTTTAAAAAATGATCGTTTTTAGACTGACGTATTCCTCTACAATTGCATTGACAATAACAGTAATTATTACACTTTCTACAAGCAAGTCCGTCTACCTCATCAAAATTTAACCTATTGAAACACTTATATTTACAACAATATGTAGCGTCTGTCATGGTTTTTTGTAAACTAATAATATTTCAAGATTAAATTATAATTTTAAATAAAGCAAACGATATTATACAAAATAATTTATTGGACACAATTAGAGTTGGGTTAAAATATCATCAAAGTTAATACTACTTTGTACTTTTTTTGATGTCGATGGACCATTATCGTTGTTATCATCTTCGTCTTCATCATCATCATCATTGTCATCCTCAATTGCTAGAGGTTCCATGTACTTACGCTTACCCACAAGCCTTTTCTCCTCTAGCTCTACATCCTCCTCGTCCAATAAATTGTAATTGTACCTTCGTACAACTTTTTCTAATTCCTTAAATTCTTCTTCATTATCAATTTTCGCTCTCATATATCGAATTGGAAGATTCCCAAATTTTCTTTTTAACGTTTGGGTCCTTGGTGAATAAGTTAAGGAAATCATTACCTTGTCCCCTTTCACTGTCATCTGTTTTACTCCATATCTAAAATTTGTAAATAATGAAATAATATTAATAATAATAATAATAATAATACATGAATAAATTCATAAATATGAAAGAATATATAAAATAACCAAAATTAAAAGACAAAAAATAATAAAAAATAAAAAATAAAATAAAATACAAAACATCATACTTACTGAAAAATTTGCTTCATAACCAATAGAGCTGTTTTCGTTGGAAAGTGTACTTTGTCTTTGGTAATCACTATTAAAGTTGATGGTACTGTTGCCATTTTGGAACTGTCTAATTGTGTTAAATTAATGAGATGTATTTATACATGAAAAAATGCATATTCAACAAAATATTGAACGTCATCAAATACGTATTGAAATACATACATACTACATAAAATGCAGAAATTGCAAATTTTGCTTAACAACAGATTTTGATTCAATAAGATCACGTGTATGGCAACAAGATTACACAAGTAACTATAAAACAACATTTTTACTAACAAAATCCCCAAAATTTGCTATTTTTTAAGTTTAATATACCGCATTAATATTTTCTATTCCAACCCATCGGTTCGACTTGTTCAGACTTGTCTCTGTACCTGTCGACTAACACGCGAATAGATATAATAAAATTGTGGTGGAGGGAGGGAGTTCTATTACCGAAAACCACTAAGTTTTTCATCTAATAAGAGTATTTTAAACTGTTGACATGTAATATTGCGTAATTTTAAAAAGTATTGCATCACCAGAATAATAAGAAGTTTAGTTTACAGGTATTTATATTTAAAAAATCTAGAAAAAATCAATTTATTATAAAAGTAAAGGTAAAACAATTTTTTTGAAACACTTTTAAGTTGATAGTCACAGAACTCTTTGTTAGAATAAAAAAAATTCTAATACTGAAAATAAATCAAAGCGAAAATTATTTTTTAATAAAGTATGAAATACGCATGGCCTACAATGTTTTAAACACTTATCACTGAATGCGGTGTATATGTTTTTCACCTTTATTGTCTGGTGATATAACGTACAAACTTTGAAAATATACCTTCTGATAACGATTTGGTTACAATTTAATTCTTAACGTTTACTGAACGATTTTCTGCAATAAGCTTTTTTAATATTATTTGTAAAGGTTAAAAGTGTCTTAAGGTAATCATAGATTTTTTGCTTTATTTTAAATCATTATGGAAATAAAACATTTCTTTGAATTAATGCAACTACCGGAACATACTTCGTTTTAAGAATTTTAAGCGAACTTGGTGAGTCATTATTAGGGCTATGAAGTTATAAAAAGTTTATTATTTCATTCTAAGGTAATTTATATTTAAAAACTGGAAAATAAATTAGGTAACCTTAAATTGGTAAATAATCAAAAAATTGATAAATAGTTTTAAAATCAATAATTTCTCTCGATTTTCACCGTAATTTTACATGTCACGTGACCTTTTCGAAAACCTAAAAAAGTGATCTGTTCAGCATCTCTTATTCTTAATTACGTAGTATTGCGTAATTTTAAAAAAGTATTGCACCATCCAAAACTACTAAGATAAAATTATAACAATAATCTAAAACAGACACTTACTTTCGATACCGCCGGTATATATATAATTATATATCCACAAAGTTAATGAGAACGCAAATTCCTTTTCAACATAAATCAAAGGCTTATCTAAATATTGCAATTGTATCTTTTAGTTATTTGATTTAGATTTTTTATATTAAAATTGGTTAATCTAAAGAATCTTATGTGTTATTAAAATATTATTTTGTATTTCGATATTATTTTTAGTTAATTTCGTCTTTTGTGGTCAGGTATCAATTTAAAGGATCTATACCATTTCTGTATGTAGTTTTTAGATATAATAATAATAATAAGGATAAATTTAACGTATATCTTACTTACTTACTTACCTCGAGCCTCCTGAGTAGTGCCTGTGAATTTCGAGGGACCTTTAAAAAGTTATAAATTATTTAGTAAGAAGATATCGGAGGTTCTTTCGGGTATGAAAAGGGTGGTCGACTTTTTCCGCACAGAAATACGACAGGTTCCATACTGTGGGAGAAGTACTGTAAACTCAAGGTGTCTGTAATTCTCGCTTACAAAACGAGTTGTCACCTATTAAGTTAAGTACGTATAGTATTTTCGTATGTTTAAAATAAAACATGATCAGAGGAAATTGTTGCCTATTAAAGAACCACCGCTGTTTGACCTTCCCTATTCTTCCTACTTACCTATCCTCTCCAGGCAAAGGTTGCTCACACCTCCACGTGGTCTTTGCTGGATAATTAACTAAGATGAGCAAATATCCTACTCCTATTACCAAATATTAAGAATTCCAACCGAACCTGGTGAGTCATTATTACACTTCGAGGGTTATGAAGTAAGCACAGATCCACGTCCAGTCTGAAGTTGACGCATCATCAGGTAATTATAATTTTTTACAATTTTTATATATTATTTAAATAAACATTACGTTTATGTGACTTGCACGGTAAACGTTATCCTTAACTTTATATATACAACTTTTTGTGCTATAAAATTTAGATCGAAGTCCCACAAATTCTGTTAATAGTTTACCATTGCATTCATCTTTCATAAGGCCAAGACTTTTTTTATTTACCTGAAAATATACATACTGAATTTTGCTCATAAAACCACTTTAAGTTCTAGGTATGCAGCTGTGACAACCTGTTAACCATGGGGGCTCCAAAGGATTCCACAGAACACTTTTCAAACTGTTATAGTTTATTAATTAATAAAATGTATAATTATGATAAATAAAAGGTAGACATTTTTGTCTTTTTTTATATTATTTTGGTAAATTTTGGATTTTGTTTCCTAAATCATTTCTTAATTACCTATTAAAAGCATACACTCTTTTAGGCATAATTTCTTAATAAGTTCTTGTCAAGAACACGTCATCTTTTTTTATTTAGTTTTTAATTTTAATTCTTTTAAAATAATCTGTTACATAAATCAAAATAACTTATATTGTTCTTTCAAATTTTCTTTGTCACGTGACCTACTTAAAAGTATTGCATCATCCATTACGAATATTATAAAAACTACAATGTTTTAAACACTTATCGCTAAATGCTGTTTATCTGTTTTTTCGACTCTATTGCCTAGTGATATAACGAACAAACTTTGAAAATATACCTTCTGATAACGAATTGGTTACAATTTAACTCTTAACGCTTACTGAACGATTTGCTGCAATAAGCTTTTTAATATTATTGTGAAGGGTACAAGGTTTAAAAAAAAAATAATTGAAAACATTATATTGATGTAAAAAATGTACATTTTATCGTTGTCTTCAAAATTTTTTAGTTTTATGATATAAAGTTTGGTTTCTACAAATGTATATTTTATTTGAGTTTTATTAAAGTTTGATATATTTTTCGTTATTTTACAAACTTTTTAGTTTTTTAATTTAAAATTTGATGTTTAAATGTATATATTACAAAAACTTTTTAGTTTTATAATTTAAAATTTGGTTTCTAAAACTTTAAATTACTCGATTTTTTCTTCAAGATTGATATATTTTTAACAGTTAATGCACCAAGGTCACGCGCTTTTGATATTTAATTTAAAAAATATTTTCTTTATTGCGATAAGACTTGTGTTTATTAATTTTTTTCTCTACTATTGTTTGTCACATTTTATTAAATCCTGCGAATTTTTTTTTAAATTTAATTGTATTTAACGCAACAGTTGGTAGCACTGTAAAGTTGGTAGCGAAAAGAAGATTTGAACACTTAATCTTACCCTATACATCAACCCCTTTACAATGATACGTCACACATCGAAATCCGTTGAGCCGTTTACGAGATATAGCTATAATGCCCTTTTGGCACTATCAATAAGGTCTTTTTGACACTTAATCTTACCCTATACAGCAACCCCTTTACAATGATACGTCATACGTCGAAATATGTTAGGTTGTAATTATACTTTAATTTATTTGACTTAGTAAAAAGATTTCATAAGGCGAGGCTAGGCTCGGCTCATTGTTAGGTACGGCACTGCTAAATATCTAAAAAATCAACAGTACGCCTCTGCTAACTTACCAACAACCGTATATGACGTAGATGGAGCTGTTTATCTAACACATTTCAACTTTATTTTTCAAGTCAGATGATAGCCGTGTTGGTTAAGGCGTCAACATTATACACATGAGTTTGTGGGTTCGAATACCACAACAGACATCACACAGAATTTTTTTTCTACATTTATTCTTATCCAAAAAATTATTCTAAGTTCTATTTGGGCACTGGGGTTGATAATGAGGGGTGGTAGGGTGAGTTAGGGTGAGTTGAGATAATGTAAGGCATGTAAAGTTGGTACGATTACAGTGAAGCGCGAAAAATTCAAAAAAATATACGAAAAGAAGAATTGGCTGTTTGTGCCAAACGTCAGAGGCCACTTGAAAAAGAAGAATTGGCTGCATGTGTCAAACGTAAAAGGCCATTTGAAAAAAGAAGAATTGTCTGCTTGTGTCAAATGTCAAAGGCCACTCGAAAAAGAAGAATTGGCTGTTTGTGTCAACTGTCAGAGGCCACTCGAAAAAGAAGAATTGGCTGTTTGTGTCAACTGTCAGAGGCCACTCGAAAAAACAGAAGAATACAGCACCGCCACCTGTGGCGCCATCTAGCGGTGAAATTTGGAAGTAGTGCGCTCGTACCGGCGTTGTTTATCTACTTGTAACCTATCGAAAGAAAGGAAATGTTTTTAAAAATCCAAAATTCCAATAATTTTTTTTTATATCTTTTATCGTTTTTAAAAAACAGGGGAAATACCAAATTTTTGTTAAAATTTGTAAATCTCTCGTAACTTTTTTATTATTTACCGTACAAAAAGTTATAACCCATCAAAAGATAGGAAATTCTCTCAACAATCCAAATATCCAATTAATTTTTTTATATCTTTTATAATTTTTAATATACGGGGGAAATACAAAATTTTTGTTAAAATTTGAAATTCCCTCGTAACTTTTTTATTAATTACCGTACAAAAAGTTGTAACCTATTAAAAGATAGGAAATTTTTTTAGCAATCCAAATTTCCGATTAGTCTTTTTATATCTTTTATAGTTTTCAATATACGGGGGAAATACAAAATTTTTGTTAAAATTTGTAAATCCCTCGTAAATTTTTTATTAATTAACGTACAAAAAGTTATAACCTATCGAAAGAAAGGAAATTTTTTTAAAAATCCAAAATTCCAATTATTTTTTTTTATATCTTTTATCGTTTTTAAAAAACGGGGGCAATTTTTGTAGAAATCCAAAACTCCAATTATTTTTTTTTATCTTTTATAGTTTTCAATATACGAGGGAAATACCAAATTTTTGTTAAAATTTGTAAATCGCTCGTAACTTTTTTCTTAATTAACGTACAAAAAATTATAACCCATCAAAAGAAAGGAAATTTTTTTAAAATTCCAAAATTCCAATTAATTTTTTTATACCTTTTATAGTTTTCAAAAAACGGGGGAAATACCAAATTTTTGTTAAAATTTGTAAATCCCTCGTAACTTTTTTATTAATTAGCGTAGAGAAAGTTGTAACCTATGAAAAGATAGGAAATTTTCTTAAAAATCCAAAATTTTAATTAGTTTTTTTATATCTTTTATAGTTTTCAATAAACGGGAGAAATACAAAATTTTTGTTAAAATTTGTAATTCCCTCGTAACTGTTTTTTTAATTAACGTACAAAAAGTTATAACCTATCAATGGAAAGGAAAATTGCTCAGCAATCCAAATTTCTAATTAATTTTTTTTTATCTTGTATAGTTTTCAATATACGGGGGAAATACAAAATTCTTGTTAAAATTTGTAATTAACTCGTAACTTTTTTATTATTTACCGTACAAAAAGTTATAACCTATTAGAAGATAGGAAATTCGCTCAACAATTCAAATATCCAATTATTTTTTTATATCTTTTATATTTTTTAATATACGGGGGAAATACAAAATTTTTGTTAAAATTTGAAATTGCCTCGTAACTTTTTTATTAATTACCGTACAAAAAGTTATAACCTATTAGAAGATAGGAAATTTTCTTAGCAATCCAAATTTCAGATTAGTCTTTTTATATCTTTTATAGTTTTCAATATACGGGGGAAATACCAAATTTTTGTTAAAATTTGTAAATCCCTCGTAACTTGTTTACTAATTAACGTACAGAAAGTTATAACCTATTAAAAGATAGGAAATTTTCTCAGCAATACATATTTCCGATTAGTCTTTTTATATCTTTTATAGTTTTCAATATACGGGGGAAATACAAAATTTTTGTTCAAATTTGTAAATCCCTCGTAACTTTTTTATTAATTATTGTACAAAAAGTTGTAACCTATCAAAAGAAAGGAAATTTTTTTAAAAATCCAAAATTCTAATTAATTTTTTTATATCTTTTATAGTTTTCAAAAAACGGGGGAAATACCAAATTTTTGTTAAAATTTGTAAATCCCTCGTAACTTTTTTATTAATTAACGTACAAAAAGTTATAACCTATCAAACGAAAGGAAATTTTTTTAAAAATCCAAAATTCCAATTAATTTTTTTATATCTTTTATAGTTTTCAAAAAACGGGGGAAATACCAAATATTTGTTAAAATTTGTAAATCCCTCGTAACTTTTTTATTAATTAACGTACAGAAAGTTGTAACCTATCAAAAGATAGAAAATTTTCTCAGCAATACAAATTTCCGATTAGTCTTTTTATATCTTTTATAGTTTTTAATATACGGGGGAAATACAAAATTTTTGGTAAAATTTGTAAATCCCTCGTAACTTTTTTATTAATTAACGTACAAAAAGTTATAACCTATCAAACGAAAGGAATTTTTTTTTAAAATCCAAAATTCCAATTGGTTTTTTTTTATCTTTTATAGTTTTCAATATACGGGGGAAATACCAAATTTTTGTTAAAATTTGTAAATCCCTCGTAACTTTTTTATAAATTAACGTACAAAAAGTTATAACCTATCAAAAGAAAGGAAATTTTTTTAAAAATCCAAAATTAGAATTAATTTTTTTATATCTTTTATAGTTTTCAAAAAAACGGGGGAAAAAACAAATTTTTGTTAAAATTTGTAAATCCCTCGTAACTTTTTTATTAATTAACATACAGAAAATTGTAACATATCGAAAGAAAGGAAATGTTTTTAAAAATCCAAAATTCCAATTATTTTTTTTATATCTTTTATCGTTTTTAAAAAACAGGGGAAATATCAAATTTTTGTTAAAATTTGTAAATCCCTCGTTACTTTTTTATTAATTAACGTACAAAAAGTTATAAACTATCAAACGAAAGGAAATTTTTTTAAAAATCCAAAATTCCAATTAATTTTTTTATATCTTTTATAGGTTTCAAAAACGGGGGAAATACCAAATTTTTGTTAAAATTTGTAATTCCCTCGTAACTTTTTTATTAATTAACGTACAAAAAGTTATAACTATCAAAAGAAAGAAAATTTTTTTATAAATCCAAAATTCCAATTAATTTTTTTATATCTTTTATAGTTTTCAAAATACGGGGGAAATACCAAATTTTTGTTAAAATTTGTAAATCCCTCGTAACTTTTTTATTAATTAACGTACAGAAAGTTATAACCTATTAAAAGATAGAAAATTTTCTCAGCAATACAAATTTCAGATTAGTCTTTTTATAACTTTTATAGTTTTCAATATACGGGGGAAATACAAAATTTTTGTTAAAATTTGTAAATCAATCGTAACTTTTTTATTAATTAACGTGCAAAAAGTTATAACCTATCAAAAGAAAGGAAATTTTTTTAAAAATCAAAAATTAGAATTAATTTTTTTATATCTTTTATACTTTTCAAAAAAACGGGGGAAAAACCAAATTTTTGTTAAAATTTGTAAATCCCTCGTACCTTTTTTATTAATTAACGTACAGAAAATTGTAACCTATCGAAAGAAAGGAAATGTTTTTAAAAATCCAAAATTCCAATTATTTTTTTTATATCTTTTATCGTTTTTAAAAAACAGGGGAAATATCAAATTTTTGTTAAAATTTGTAAATCCCTCGTAACTTTTTTATTATTTACCGTACAAAAAGTTATAACCTATCAAAAGATAGGAAATTCTCTCAACAATCCAAATATCCAATTATTTTTTTTATATCTTTTATAGTTTTTAATATACGGGGGAAATACCAAATTTTTGTTAAAATTTGTAAATCCCTCGTAACTTGTTTATTAATTAACGTACAGAAAGTTATAACCTATTAAAAGATAGAAAATTTTCTTAAAAATTCAAAATTCCAATTAGTTTTTTCATATCTTTTATAGTTTTCAATATACGGGGGAGATACAAAATTTTTGTTAAAATTTGTAATTCACTCGTAACTTTTTTATTAATTACCGTACAAAAAGTTATAACCTATTAAAAGATAGGAAATTTTCTCAGCAATACAATGTTCCGATTAGTCTTTTTATATCTTTCATAGTTTTCAATATACGGGGGAAATACAAAATTTTTGTTAAAATTTGTAAATCCCTCGTAACTTTTTTATTAATTAACGTACAAAAAGTTATAACCTATCGAAAGAAAGAAAATGTTTTTAAAAATCCAAAATTCCAATTAATTTTTTTATATCTTTTATTGTTTTTAAAAAACGGGGGAAATACCAAATTTTTGGTAAAATTTGTAAATCCCTCGTGACTTTTTTATTAATTAACGTACAAAAAGTTATAACTATCAAAAGAAAGGAAATTTTTTTAAAAATCCAAAATTCCAATTGATTTTTTTATATCTTTTATAGTTTTCAAAAAACGGGGGAAATACCAAATTTTTGTTAAAATTTGTAAATCCCTCGTAACTTTTTCATTAATTACCGTACAAAAAGTTATAACCTATCAAAAGATAGGAAATTTTCTCAAGAATCCAAATTTTCGATTATTTTTTTTTATATCTTTTATAGTTTTCAATATACGGGGGAAATCCAAAATTTTTGTTAAAATTTGTAATTCCCTCGTAACTTTTTTATTATTTACCGAACAAAAAGTTATAACCTATTAAAAGATAGGAAATTCTCTCAACAATCCAAATATCCAATTAATTTTTTTATATCTTTTATAGTTTTCATAATTCGGGAAAAATACAAAATTTTTGTTAAAATTTGTAATTCCCTCGTAACTTTTTTATTAATTAACGTACAAAAAGCTATAACTATCAAAAGAAAGGAAATTTTTTTAATAATCCAAAATTCCAATTAATTTTTTTATATCTTTTATAGTTTTCAATATACGGGGGAAATACCAAATTTTTGTTAAAATTTGTAAATCCCTCGTAACTTTTTTATTAATTAACGTACAGAAAGTTATAACCTATTAAAAGATAGAAAATTTTCTCAGCAATACAAATTTCCGATAAGTCTTTTTATATCATTTATAGTTTTCAATATACGGGGGAAATACAAAATTTTTGTTAAAATTTGTAAATCCCTCGTAACTTTTTTATTAATTAACGTACAAAAAGTTATAACCTATCAAAAGAAAGGAAATTTTTTTAAAAATCCAAAATTCCAATTAATTTTTTTATACCTTTTATAGTTTTCAAAAAACCGGGGAAAGACCAAATTTTTGTTAAAATTTGTAAATCCGTCGTAACCTTTTTATTAATTAGCGTACAGAAAGTTGTAACCTATCAAAAGATAGGAAATTTTCTTAAAACTCGAAAATTTCAATTAGTTCTTTTATAGTTTTCAATATACGAGGGAAATACAAAATTTTTGTTAAAATTTGTAATTCCCTCGTAACTGTTTTTTTAATTAACGTACAAAAAGTTATAACCTATCAAAAGAAATGAAATTTGCTCAGCAATCCAAATTTCTAATTAATTTTTTTTTATCTTTTATAGTTTTCAATATACGGGGGAAATACAAAATTTTTGTTAAAATTTGTAATTCCCTCGTAACTTTTTTATTATTTACCGTACAAAAAGTTATAACCTATCCAAAAAAAGGAAATTCTATTCACAATCCAAATATCCAATTAATTTTTTTATATCTTTTATAGTTTTTAATATACGGGGGAAATACAAAATTTTTGTTAAAATTTGAAATTCCCTCGTAACTTTTTTATTAATTACCGTACAAAAAGTTATAACCTTTTAAAAGATAGGAAATTTTCTTAGCAATCCAAATTTCCGATTAGTCTTTTTATATCTTTTATAGTTTTCAATATACGGGGGAAATACAAAATTTTTGTTAAAATTTGTAAATCCCTCGTAACTTTTTTATTAATTAACGTACAAAAAGTTATAACCTATCAAACGAAAGGAAATTTTTTTAAAAATCCAAAATTCCAATTAATTTTTTTATATCTTTTATAGTTTTTAAAAAACGGGGGAAATACCAAATTTTTGTTAAAATTTGTAAATCCCTTGTAACTTTTTTATTAATTAGCGTACAGAAAGTTGTAACCTATCAAAAGATAGAAAATTTTCTTAAAAATTCAAAATTCCAATTAGTCTTTTCATATCTTTTATAGTTTTCAATATACGGGGGAAATACAAAATTTTTGTTAAAATTTGTAATTCCCTCGTAACTTTTTTATTAATTAACGTACAAAAAGTTGTAACCTATCGAAAGAAAGTAAATTTTTTTAAAAATCCAAAATTCCAATTAATTTTTTTATATCTTTTATCGTTTTTAAAAAACAGGGAAAATCCCAAATTTTTGTTAAAATTTGTAAATCCCTCGTAACTTTTTTATTAATTAACTTACAGAAAGTTGTAACCTATCAAAAGATAGGAAATTTTCTTATAAATCCAAAGTTCCAATTAGTTCTTGCATATCTTTTATAGTTTTCAATATACGGGGGAAATACCAAATTTTTGTTAAAATTTGTAATTCCGTCGTAACTTTTTTATTAATTACCGTACAAAAAGTTATAACCTATCAAAAGATAGGAAATTTTCTCAAGAATCCAATTTTTCAATTATTTTTTTTTTATCTTTTATAGTTTTCAATATACAGGGAAAATCCAAAATTTTTGTTAAAATTTGTAATTCCCTCGTAACTTTTTTATTAATTACCGTACAAAAAGTTATAACCTATCAAAAGATAGAAAATTTTCTCAGCAATACAAATTTCCGATTAGTCTTTTTATATCTTTTATAGTTTTCAATATACGGGGGAAATACAAAATTTTTGTTAAAATTTGTAATTCCCTCGTAACTTTTTTATTATTTACCGTACAAAAAGTTAGAACCTATTAAAAATAGGAAATTCTCTCAGCAATCCAAATATCCAATTAATTTTTTTATATCTTTTATAGTTTTCAATATACGGGGGAAATACAAAATTTTTGTTAAAATTTGAAATTCCCTCGTAACTCTTTTATTAATTACCGTACAAAAAGTTATAACCTATCGAAAGAAAGGAAATATTTTAAAAATCCAAAATTCCAATTATTTTTTTTTATATCTTTTATCGTTTTTAAAAAACAGGGCAAATACCAAATTTTTGTTAAAATTTGTAAATTCCTCGTAACTTTTTTATTAATTAACGTACAGAAAGTTGTAACCTATTAAAAGATAGAAAATTTTCTTAAAAATCCAAAATTCCAATTAGTTCTTTCATATCTTTTATAGTTTTCAATATACGGGGGAAATACCAAATTTTTGTTAAAATTTGAAATTCCCTCGTAACTTTTTTATTAATTACCGTACAAAAAGTTATAACCTATTAGAAGATAGGAAATTTTCTTAGCAATCCAAATTTCCGATTAGTCTTTTTATATCTTTTATAGTTTTCAATATACGGGGGAAATACCAAATTTTTGTTAAAATTTGTAAATCCCTCGTAACTTGTTTACTAATTAACGTACAGAAAGTTATAACCTATTAAAAGATAGGAAATTTTCTCAGCAATACATATTTCCGATTAGTCTTTTTATATCTTTTATAGTTTTCAATATACGGGGGAAATACAAAATTTTTGTTCAAATTTGTAAATCCCTCGTAACTTTTTTATTAATTATTGTACAAAAATTTGTAACCTATCAAAAGAAAGGAAATTTTTTTAAAAATCCAAAATTCTAATTAATTTTTTTATATCTTTTATAGTTTTCAAAAAACGGGGGAAATACCAAATTTTTGTTAAAATTTGTAAATCCCTCGTAACTTTTTTATTAATTAACGTACAAAAAGTTATAACCTATCAAACGAAAGGAAATTTTTTTAAAAATCCAAAATTCCAATTAATTTTTTTATATCTTTTATAGTTTTCAAAAAACGGGGGAAATACCAAATATTTGTTAAAATTTGTAAATCCCTCGTAACTTTTTTATTAATTAACTTACAGAAAGTTGTAACCTATCAAAAGATAGAAAATTTTCTCAGCAATACAAATTTCCGATTAGTCTTTTTATATCTTTTATAGTTTTTAATATACGGGGGAAATACAAAATTTTTGGTAAAATTTGTAAATCCCTCGTAACTTTTTTATTAATTAACGTACAAAAAGTTATAACCTATCAAACGAAAGGAATTTTTTTTTAAAATCCAAAATTCCAATTGGTTTTTTTTTATCTTTTATAGTTTTCAATATACGGGGGAAATACCAAATTTTTGTTAAAATGTGTAAATCCCTCGTAACTTTTTTATAAATTAACGTACAAAAAGTTATAACCTATCAAAAGAAAGGAAATTTTTTTAAAAATCCAAAATTAGAATTAATTTTTTTATATCTTTTATAGTTTTCAAAAAAACGGGGGAAAAACCAAATTTTTGTTAAAATTTGTAAATCCCTCGTAACTTTTTTATTAATTAACGTACAGAAAATTGTAACCTATTGAAAGAAAGGAAATGTTTTTAAAAATCCAAAATTCCAATTATTTTTTTTATATCTTTTATCGTTTTTAAAAAACAGGGGAAATATCAAATTTTTGTTAAAATTTGTAAATCCCTCGTTACTTTTTTATTAATTAACGTACAAAAAGTTATAAACTATCAAACGAAAGGAAATTTTTTTAAAAATCCAAAATTCCAATTAATTTTTTTATATCTTTTATAGGTTTCAAAAAACGGGGGAAATACAAAATTTTTGTTAAAATTTGTAATTCCCTCGTAACTTTTTTATTAATTAACGTACAAAAAGTTATAACTATCAAAAGAAAGGAAATTTTTTTATAAATCCAAAATTCCAATTAATTTTTTTATATCTTTTATAGTTTTCAAAATACGGGGGAAATACCAAATTTTTGTTAAAATTTGTAAATCCCTCGTAACTTTTTTATTAATTAACGTACAGAAAGTTATAACCTATTAAAAGATAGAAAATTTTCTCAGCAATACAAATTTCAGATTAGTCTTTTTATAACTTTTATAGTTTTCAATATACGGGGGAAATACAAAATTTTTGTTAAAATTTGTAAATCAATCGTAACTTTTTTATTAATTAACGTGCAAAAAGTTATAACCTATCAAAAGAAAGGAAATTTTTTTAAAAATCAAAAATTAGAATTAATTTTTTTATATCTTTTATAGTTTTCAAAAAAACGGGGGAAAAACCAAATTTTTGTTAAAATTTGTAAATCCCTCGTACCTTTTTTATTAATTAACGTACAGAAAATTGTAACCTATCGAAAGAAAGGAAATGTTTTTAAAAATCCATAATTCCAATTATTTTTTTTATATCTTTTATCGTTTTTAAAAAACAGGGGAAATATCAAATTTTTGTTAAAATTTGTAAATCCCTCGTAACTTTTTTATTATTTACCGTACAAAAAGTTATAACCTATCAAAAGATAGGAAATTCTCTCAACAATCCAAATATCCAATTATTTTTTTTATATCTTTTATAGTTTTTAATATACGGAAGAAATACCAAATTTTTGTTAAAATTTGTAAATCCCTCGTAACTTGTTTATTAATTAACGTACAGAAAGTTATAACCTATTAAAAGATAGAAAATTTTCTTAAAAATTCAAAATTCCAATTAGTTTTTTCATATCTTTTATAGTTTTCAATATACGGGGGAGATACAAAATTTTTGTTAAAATTTGTAATTCACTCGTAACTTTTTTATTAATTACCGTACAAAAAGTTATAACCTATTAAAAGATAGGAAATTTTCTCAGCAATACAATGTTCCGATTAGTCTTTTTATATCTTTCATAGTTTTCAATATACGGGGGAAATACAAAATTTTTGTTAAAATTTGTAAATCCCTCGTAACTTTTTTATTAATTAACGTACAAAAAGTTATAACCTATCGAAAGAAAGAAAATGTTTTTAAAAATCCAAAATTCCAATTAATTTTTTTATATCTTTTATTGTTTTTAAAAAACGGGGGAAATACCAAATTTTTGGCAAAATTTGTAAATCCCTCGTGACTTTTTTATTAATTAACGTACAAAAAGTTATAACTATCAAAAGAAAGGAAATTTTTTTAAAAATCCAAAATTCCAATTGATTTTTTTATATCTTTTATAGTTTTCAAAAAACGGGGGAAATACCAAATTTTTGTTAAAATTTGTAAATCCCTCGTAACTTTTTCATTAATTACCGTACAAAAAGTTATAACCTATCAAAAGATAGGAAATTTTCTCAAGAATCCAAATTTTCGATTATTTTTTTTTTATATCTTTTATAGTTTTCAATATACGGGGGAAATCCAAAATTTTTGTTAAAATTTGTAATTCCCTCGTAACTTTTTTATTATTTACCGAACAAAAAGTTATAACCTATTAAAAGATAGGAAATTCTCTCAACAATCCAAATATCCAATTAATTTTTTTATATCTTTTATAGTTTTCATAATTCGGGAAAAATACAAAATTTTTGTTAAAATTTGTAATTCCCTCGTAACTTTTTTATTAATTAACGTACAAAAAGCTATAACTATCAAAAGAAAGGAAATTTTTTTATTAATCCAAAATTCCATTTAATTTTTTTATATCTTTTATAGTTTTCAATATACGGGGGAAATACAAAATTTTTGTTAAAATTTGTAAATCCCTCGTAACTTTTTTATTAATTAACGTACAAAAAGTTATAACCTATCAAAAGAAAGGAAATTTTTTTAAAAATCCAAAATTCCAATTAATTTTTTTATACCTTTTATAGTTTTCAAAAAACCGGGGAAAGACCAAATTTTTGTTAAAATTTGTAAATCCGTCGTAACCTTTTTATTAATTAGCGTACAGAAAGTTGTAACCTATCAAAAGATAGGAAATTTTCTTAAAACTCGAAAATTTCAATTAGTTCTTTTATAGTTTTCAATATACGAGGGAAATACAAAATTTTTGTTAAAATTTGTAATTCCCTCGTAACTGTTTTTTTAATTAACGTACAAAAAGTTATAACCTATCAAAAGAAATGAAATTTGCTCAGCAATCCAAATTTCTAATTAATTTTTTTTTATCTTTTATAGTTTTCAATATACGGGGGAAATACAAAATTTTTGTTAAAATTTGTAATTCCCTCGTAACTTTTTTATTATTTACCGTACAAAAAGTTATAACCTATCCAAAAAAAGGAAATTCTATTCACAATCCAAATATCCAATTAATTTTTTTATATCTTTTATAGTTTTTAATATACGGGGGAAATACAAAATTTTTGTTAAAATTTGAAATTCCCTCGTAACTTTTTTATTAATTACCGTACAAAAAGTTATAACCTTTTAAAAGATAGGAAATTTTCTTAGCAATCCAAATTTCCGATTAGTCTTTTTATATCTTTTATAGTTTTCAATATACGGGGGAAATACAAAATTTTTGTTAAAATTTGTAAATCCCTCGTAACTTTTTTATTAATTAACGTACAAAAAGTTATAAACTATCAAACGAAAGGAAATTTTTTTAAAAATCCAAAATTCCAATTAATTTTTTTATATCTTTTATAGTTTTTAAAAAACGGGGGAAATACCAAATTTTTGTTAAAATTTGTAAATCCCTTGTAACTTTTTTATTAATTAGCGTACAGAAAGTTGTAACCTATCAAAAGATAGAAAATTTTCTTAAAAATTCAAAATTCCAATTAGTCTTTTCATATCTTTTATAGTTTTCAATATACGGGGGAAATACAAAATTTTTGTTAAAATTTGTAATTCCCTCGTAACTTTTTTATTAATTAACGTACAAAAAGTTGTAACCTATCGAAAGAAAGTAAATTTTTTTAAAAATCCAAAATTCCAATTAATTTTTTTATATCTTTTATCGTTTTTAAAAAACGGGGAAAATCCCAAATTTTTGTTAAAATTTGTAAATCCCTCGTAACTTTTTTATTAATTAACTTACAGAAAGTTGTAACCTATCAAAAGATAGGAAATTTTCTTATAAATCCAAAGTTCCAATTAGTATTTTCATATCTTTTATAGTTTTCAATATACGGGGGAAATACCAAATTTTTGTTAAAATTTGTAATTCCGTCGTAACTTTTTTATTAATTACCGTACAAAAAGTTATAACCTATCAAAAGATAGGAAATTTTCTCAAGAATCCAATTTTTCAATTAATTTTTTTTTATCTTTTATAGTTTTTAATATACAGGGAAAATCCAAAATTTTTGTTAAAATTTGTAATTCCCTCGTAACTTTTTTATTAATTACCGTACAAAAAGTTATAACCTATCAAAAGATAGAAAATTTTCTCAGCAATACAAATTTCCGATTAGTCTTTTTATATCTTTTATAGTTTTCAATATACGGGGGAAATACCAAATTTTTGTTAAAATTTGTAAATCCCTCGTAACTTTTTCATTAATTACCGTACAAAAAGTTATAACTTATCAAAAGATAGGAAATTTTCTCAAGAATCCAAATTTTCGATTATTTTTTTTTATATCTTTTATAGTTTTCAATATACGGGGGAAATCCAAAATTTTTGTTAAAATTTGTAATTCCCTCGTAACTTTTTTATTATTTACCAAACAAAAAGTTATAACCTATTAAAAGATAGGAAATTCTCTCAACAATCCAAATATCCAATTAATTTTTTTATATCTTTTATAGTTTTCATAATTCGGGAAAAATACAAAATTTTTGTTAAAATTTGTAATTCCCTCGTAACTTTTTTATTAATTAACGTACAAAAAGCTATAACTATCAAAAGAAAGGAAATTTTTTTATTAATCCAAAATTCCAATTAATTTTTTTATATCTTTTATAGTTTTCAATATACGGGGAAATACCAAATTTTTGTTAAAATTTGTAAATCCCTCGTAACTTGTTTATTAATTAACGTACAGAAAGTTATAACCTATTAAAAGATAGAAAATTTTCTTAAAAATTCAAAATTCCAATTAGTTTTTTCATATCTTTTACAGTTTTCAATATACGGGGGAGATACAAAATTTTTGTTAAAATTTGTAATTCACTCGTAACTTTTTTATTAATTACCGTACAAAAAGTTATAACCTATTAAAAGATAGGAAATTTTCTCAGCAATACAATGTTCCGATTAGTCTTTTTATATCTTTCATAGTTTTCAATATACGGGGGAAATACAAAATTTTTGTTAAAATTTGTAAATCCCTCGTAACTTTTTTATTAATTAACGTACAAAAAGTTATAACCTATCGAAAGAAAGAAAATGTTTTTAAAAATCCAAAATTCCAATTACTTTTTTTATATCTTTTATTGTTTTTAAAAAACGGGGGAAATACCAAATTTTTGGTAAAATTTGTAAATCCCTCGTGACTTTTTTATTAATTAACGTACAAAAAGTTATAACTATCAAAAGAAAGGAAATTTTTTTAAAAATCCATAATTCCAATTGATTTTTTTATATCTTTTATAGTTTTCAAAAAACGGGGGAAATACCAAATTTTTGTTAAAATTTGTAAATCCCTCGTAACTTTTTCATTAATTACCGTACAAAAAGTTATAACCTATCAAAAGATAGGAAATTTTCTCAAGAATCCAAATTTTCGATTATTTTTTTTTATATCTTTTATAGTTTTCAATATACGGGGGAAATCCAAAATTTTTGTTAAAATTTGTAATTCCCTCGTAACTTTTTTATTATTTACCGAACAAAAAGTTATAACCTATTAAAAGATAGGAAATTCTCTCAACAATCCAAATATCCAATTAATTTTTTTATATCTTTTATAGTTTTCATAATTCGGGAAAAATACAAAATTTTTGTTAAAATTTGTAATTCCCTCGTAACTTTTTTATTAATTAACGTACAAAAAGCTATAACTATCAAAAGAAAGGAAATTTTTTTATTAATCCAAAATTCCATTTAATTTTTTTATATCTTTTATAGTTTTCAATATACGGGGGAAATACCAAATTTTTGTTAAAATTTGTAAATCCCTCGTAACTTTTTTATTAATTAACGTACAGAAAGTTATAACCTATTAAAAGATAGAAAATTTTCTCAGCAATACAAATTTCCGATTAGTCTTTTTATATCATTTATAGTTTTCAATATACGGGGGAAATACAAAATTTTTGTTAAAATTTGTAAATCCCTCGTAACTTTTTTATTAATTAACGTACAAAAAGTTATAACCTATCAAAAGAAAGGAAATTTTTTTAAAAATCCAAAATTCCAATTAATTTTTTTATACCTTTTATAGTTTTCAAAAAACCGGGGAAAGACCAAATTTTTGTTAAAATTTGTAAATCCGTCGTAACCTTTTTATTAATTAGCGTACAGAAAGTTGTAACCTATCAAAAGATAGGAAATTTTCTTAAAACTCGAAAATTTCAATTAGTTCTTTTATAGTTTTCAATATACGAGGGAAATACAAAATTTTTGTTAAAATTTGTAATTCCCTCGTAACTGTTTTTTTAATTAACGTACAAAAAGTTATAACCTATCAAAAGAAATGAAATTTGCTCAGCAATCCAAATTTCTAATTAATTTTTTTTTATCTTTTATAGTTTTCAATATACGGGGGAAATACAAAATTTTTGTTAAAATTTGTAATTCCCTCGTAACTTTTTTATTATTTACCGTACAAAAAGTTATAACCTATCCAAAAAAAGGAAATTCTATTCACAATCCAAATATCCAATTAATTTTTTTATATCTTTTATAGTTTTTAATATACGGGGGAAATACAAAATTTTTGTTAAAATTTGAAATTCCCTCGTAACTTTTTTATTAATTACCGTACAAAAAGTTATAACCTTTTAAAAGATAGGAAATTTTCTTAGCAATCCAAATTTCCGATTAGTCTTTTTATATCTTTTATAGTTTTCAATATACGGGGGAAATACAAAATTTTTGTTAAAATTTGTAAATCCCTCGTAACTTTTTTATTAATTAACGTACAAAAAGTTATAACCTATCAAACGAAAGGAAATTTTTTTAAAAATCCAAAATTCCAATTAATTTTTTTATATCTTTTATAGTTTTTAAAAAACGGGGGAAATACCAAATTTTTGTTAAAATTTGTAAATCCCTTGTAACTTTTTTATTAATTAGCGTACAGAAAGTTGTAACCTATCAAAAGATAGAAAATTTTCTTAAAAATTCAAAATTCCAATTAGTCTTTTCATATCTTTTATAGATTTCAATATACGGGGGAAATACAAAATTTTTGTTAAAATTTGTAATTCCCTCGTAACTTTTTTATTAATTAACGTACAAAAAGTTGTAACCTATCGAAAGAAAGTAAATTTTTTTAAAAATCCAAAATTCCAATTAATTTTTTTATATCTTTTATCGTTTTTAAAAAACGGGGAAAATCCCAAATTTTTGTTAAAATTTGTAAATCCCTCGTAACTTTTTTATTAATTAACTTACAGAAAGTTGTAACCTATCAAAAGATAGGAAATTTTCTTATAAATCCAAAGTTCCAATTAGTTCTTTCATATCTTTTATAGTTTTCAATATACGGGGGAAATACCAAATTTTTGTTAAAATTTGTAATTCCGTCGTAACTTTTTTATTAATTACCGTACAAAAAGTTATAACCTATCAAAAGATAGGAAATTTTCTCAAGAATCCAATTTTTCAATTAATTTTTTTTTATCTTTTATAGTTTTCAATATACAGGGAAAATCCAAAATTTTTGTTAAAATTTGTAATTCCCTCGTAACTTTTTTATTAATTACCGTACAAAAAGTTATAACCTATCAAAAGATAGAAAATTTTCTCAGCAATACAAATTTCCGATTAGTCTTTTTATATCTTTTATAGTTTTCAATATACGGGGGAAATACCAAATTTTTGTTAAAATTTGTAATTCCGTCGTAACTTTTTTATTAATTACCGTACAAAAAGTTATAACCTATCAAAAGATAGGAAATTTTCTCAAGAATCCAATTTTTCAATTAATTTTTTTTTATCTTTTATAGTTTTCAATATACAGGGAAAATCCAAAATTTTTGTTAAAATTTGTAATTCCCTCGTAACTTTTTTATTAATTACCGTACAAAAAGTTATAACCTATCAAAAGATAGAAAATTTTCTCAGCAATACAAATTTCCGATTAGTCTTTTTATATCTTTTATAGTTTTCAATATACGGGGGAAATACAAAATTTTTGTTAAAATTTGTAATTCCCTCGTAACTTTTTTATTATTTACCGTACAAAAAGTTAGAACCTATTAAAAATAGGAAATTCTCTCAGCAATCCAAATATCCAATTAATTTTTTTATATCTTTTATAGTTTTCAATATACGGGGGAAATACAAAATTTTTGTTAAAATTTGAAATTCCCTCGTAACTCTTTTATTAATTACCGTACAAAAAGTTATAACCTATCGAAAGAAAGGAAATATTTTAAAAATCCAAAATTCCAATTATTTTTTTTTATATCTTTTATCGTTTTTAAAAAACAGGGCAAATACCAAATTTTTGTTAAAATTTGTAAATGCCTCGTAACTTTTTTATTAATTAACGTACAGAAAGTTGTAACCTATTAAAAGATAGGAAATTTTCTTAAAAATCCAAAATTCCAATTAGTTCTTTCATATCTTTTATAGTTTTCAATATACGGGGGAAATACCAAATTTTTGTTAAAATTTGTAATTCCCTCGTAACTTCTTTATTAAATAACAAACAAAAAGTTATAACCTATCAAAAGAAAGGAAATTTTCTTAAAAATCCAAAATTCTAATTAGTTCTTTCATATCTTTTATAGTTTTCAATATAGGGGGGAAATACCAAATTTTTGTTAAAATTTGTAATTTCCTCGTAACTTTTTTATTAAATAACGAACAAAAAGTTATAACCTATCAAAAGAAAGGAAATTTTTTTAGAAATCCAAAATTCCAATTATTTTTTTTATATCTTTTATAGTTTTCAATATACGGGGGAAATACCAAATTTTTGTTAAAATTTGTAATTCCCTTGTAACTTTTTTAGTAATTACCGTACAAAAAGTTATAACATATCAAAAGATAGAAAATTTTCTCAAGAATCCAAATTATTAATTAATTTTTTTATATCTTTTATAGTTTTTAATATACGGGGGAAATCCAAAATTTTTGTTAAAATTTGTAATTCCCTCGTAACTTTTTTATTAATTACCGTACAAAAAGTTATAACCTATCAAAAGATAGAAAATTTTCTCAGCAATACAAATTTCCGATTAGTCTTTTTATATCATTTATAGTTTTCAATATACGGGGGAAATACAAAATTTTTGTTAAAATTTGTAAATCCCTCGTAACTTTTTTATTAATTAACGTACAAAAAGTTATAACCTATCAAAAGAAAGGAAATTTTTTTAAAAATCCAAAATTCCAATTAATTTTTTTATACCTTTTATAGTTTTCAAAAAACCGGGGAAAGACCAAATTTTTGTTAAAATTTGTAAATCCGTCGTAACCTTTTTATTAATTAGCGTACAGAAAGTTGTAACCTATCAAAAGATAGGAAATTTTCTTAAAACTCGAAAATTTCAATTAGTTCTTTTATAGTTTTCAATATACGAGGGAAATACAAAATTTTTGTTAAAATTTGTAATTCCCTCGTAACTGTTTTTTTAATTAACGTACAAAAAGTTATAACCTATCAAAAGAAATGAAATTTGCTCAGCAATCCAAATTTCTAATTAATTTTTTTTTTATCTTTTATAGTTTTCAATATACGGGGGAAATACAAAATTTTTGTTAAAATTTGTAATTCCCTCGTAACTTTTTTATTATTTACCGTACAAAAAGTTATAACCTATCCAAAAAAAAGGAAATTCTATTCACAATCCAAATATCCAATTAATTTTTTTATATCTTTTATAGTTTTTAATATACGGGGGAAATACAAAATTTTTGTTAAAATTTGAAATTCCCTCGTAACTTTTTTATTAATTACCGTACAAAAAGTTATAACCTTTTAAAAGATAGAAAATTTTCTTAGCAATCCAAATTTCCGATTAGTCTTTTTATATCTTTTATAGTTTTCAATATACGGGGGAAATACAAAATTTTTGTTAAAATTTGTAAATCCCTCGTAACTTTTTTATTAAATAACGTACAAAAAGTTATAACCTATCAAACGAAAGGAAATTTTTTTAAAAATCCAAAATTCCAATTAATTTTTTTATATCTTTTATAGTTTTTAAAAAACGGGGGAAACACCAAATTTTTGTTAAAATTTGTAAATCCCTTGTAACTTTTTTATTAATTAGCGTACAGAAAGTTGTAACCTATCAAAAGATAGAAAATTTTCTTAAAAATTCAAAATTCCAATTAGTCTTTTCATATCTTTTATAGTTTTCAATATACGGGGGAAATACAAAATTTTTGTTAAAATTTGTAATTCCCTCGTAACTTTTTTATTAATTAACGTACAAAAAGTTGTAACCTATCGAAAGAAAGGAAATTTTTTTAAAAATCCAAAATTCCAATTAATTTTTTTATATCTTTTATTGTTTTTAAAAAACGGGGAAAATCCCAAATTTTTTTTAAAATTTGTAAATCCCTCGTAACTTTTTTATTAATTAACTTACAGAAAGTTGTAACCTATCAAAAGATAGGAAATTTTCTTATAAATCCAAAGTTCCAATTAGTTCTTTCATATCTTTTATAGTTTTCAATATACGGGGGAAATACCAAATTTTTGTTAAAATTTGTAATTCCGTCGTAACTTTTTTATTAATTACCGTACAAAAAGTTATAACCTATCAAAAGAGAGGAAATTTTCTCAAGAATCCAATTTTTCAATTAATTTTTTTTTATCTTTTATAGTTTTCAATATACAGGGAAAATCCAAAATTTTTGTTAAAATTTGTAATTCCCTCGTAACTTTTTTATTAATTACCGTACAAAAAGTTATAACCTATCAAAAGATAGGAAATTTTCTCAGCAATACAAATTTCCGATTAGTCTTTTATATCTTTTATAGTTTTCAATATACGGGGGAAATACAAAATTTTTGTTAAAATTTGTAATTCCCTCGTAACTTTTTATTATTTACCGTACAAAATTAGAACCTATTAAAAATAGGAATTTCTCTCAGCATCCAAATATCCAATTAATTTTTTTATATCTTTTATAGTTTTCAATATACGGGGGAAATACAAAATTTTTGTTTAAAATTTGAAATTCCCTCGTAACTCTTTTATTAATTACCGTACAAAAAGTTAGAAACCTATCAAAAATAGGAAATTCTCTCAACAATCCAAATATCCAATTAATTTTTTTATATCTTTTATAGTTTTCAATATACGGGGAAAATACAAAATTTTTGTTAAAATTTGAAATTCCCTTGTAACTTTTTTATTAATTAACGTACAAAAAGTTATAACCTATCAAACGAAAGGAATTTTTTTTTAAAAATCCAAAATTCCAATTAATTTTTTTATATCTTTTATCGTTTTTAGAAAACGGGGGAAATACCAAATTTTTGTTAAAATTGTAAATCCCTCGTAACTTTTTTATTAATTACCGTACAAAAAGTTATAACCTATCAAAGGATAGGAAATTTTCTCAGCAATACAAATTTCCGATTAGTCTTTTTATATCTTTTATAGTTTTCAATATACGGGGGAAATACAAAATTTTTGTTAAAATTTGTAAATCCCTCGTAACTTTTTTATTAATTAACGTACAAAAAGTTATAACCTATCAAAAGAAAGGAAATTTTTTTAAAAATCCAAAGTTCCAATTAATTTTTTTATATCTTTTATCGTTTCTAGAAAACGGGGGAAATACCAAATTTTTCTTAAAACTTGTAAATCCCTCGTAACTTTTTTATTAATTAACGTACAGAAAGTTGTAACCTATCAAAAGATAGGAAATTTTCTTAAAAATCCAAAGTATCAATTAGTTCTTTCATATCTTTTATAGTTTTCAATATACAGGGGAAATACCAAAATTTTGTTAAAATTTGTAATTCCCTCGTAACTTTTTTATTAATTACCGTACAAAAAGTTATAACCTTTTAAAAGATAGAAAATTTTCTTAGCAATCCAAATTTCCGATTAGTCTTTTTATATCTTTTATAGTTTTCAATATACGGGGGAAATACAAATTTTTGTTAAAATTTGTAAATCCCTCGTAACTTTTTTATTAAATAACGTACAAAAAGTTATAACCTATCAAACGAAAGGAAATTTTTTTAAAAATCCAAAATTCCAATTAATTTTTTTATATCTTTTATAGTTTTTAAAAAACGGGGGAAATACCAAATTTTTGTTAAAATTTGTAAATCCCTTGTAACTTTTTTATTAATTAGCGTACAGAAAGTTGTAACCTATCAAAAGATAGAAAATTTTCTTAAAAATTCAAAATTCCAATTAGTCTTTTCATATCTTTTATAGTTTTCAATATACGGGGAAATACAAAATTTTGTTAAAATTTGTAATTCCCTCGTAACTTTTTTATTAATTAACGTACAAAAAGTTGTACCTATCGAAAGAAAGGAAATTTTTTTAAAAATCCAAAATTCCAATTAATTTTTTTATATCTTTTATTGTTTTTAAAAAACGGGGAAAATCCCAAATTTTTGTTAAAATTTGTAAATCCCTCGTAACTTTTTTATTAATTAACTTACAGAAAGTTGTAACCTATCAAAAGATAGGAAATTTTCTTATAAATCCAAAGTTCCAATTAGTTCTTTCATATCTTTTATAGTTTTCAATATACGGGGGAAATACCAAAATTTTTGTTAAAATTTGTAATTCCGTCGTAACTTTTTTATTAATTACCGTACAAAAAGTTATAACCTATCAAAAGATAGGAAATTTTCTCAGCAATACAAATTTCCGATTAGTCTTTTTATATCTTTTTATAGTTTTCAATATACGGGGGAAATACAAAATTTTTGTTAAAATTTGTAATTCCCTCTAACTTTTTTATTATTTACCGTACAAAAAGTTAGAACCATTAAAAATAGGAAATTCTCTCAGCAATCCAAATATCCAATTAATTTTTTTATATCTTTTATAGTTTTCAATATACGGGGGAAATACAAAATTTTTGTTAAAATTTGAAATTCCCTCGTAACTCTTTTATTAATTACCGTACAAAAAGTTAGAACCTATCAAAAATAGGAAATTCTCTCAACAATCCAAATATCCAATTAATTTTTTTATATCTTTTATAGTTTTCAATATACGGGGAAAATACAAAATTTTTGTTAAAATTTGAAATTCCCTTGTAACTTTTTTATTAATTAACGTACAAAAAGTTATAACCTATCAAACGAAAGCAAATTTTTTTTAAAAATCCAAAATTCCAATTAATTTTTTTATATCTTTTATCGTTTTTAGAAAACGGGGGAAATACCAAATTTTTCTTAAAATTTGTAAATCCTCGTAACTTTTTTATTAATTAACGTACAGAAAGTTGTAACCTATCAAAAGATAGGAAATTTTCTCAAGAATCCAAAGTATCAATTAGTTCTTTCATATCTTTTATAGCTTTCAATATTACGGGGGAAATACCAACTTTTTGTTAAAATTTGTAATTCCCTCGTAACTTTTTTATTAATTACCGTACAAAAAGTTATAACCTATCAAAAGATGGAAAATTTTCTCAAGAATCCAAATTTTCAATTAATTTTTTTATATCTTTTATAGTTTTTAATATACAGGGGAAATCCCAAATTTTTGTTAAAATTTGTAATTCCCTCGTAACTTTTTTATTAATTACCGTACAAAAAGTTATAACCTATCAAGGATAGGAAATTTTCTCAGCAATACAAATTTCCGATTAGTCTTTTTATATCTTTATAGTTTTCAATATACGGGGAAATACAAATTTTGTTAAAATTTGTAAATCCCTCGTAACTTTTTTAATAATTAACGTACAAAAAGTTATAACCTATCACAAGAAAGGAAATTTTTTTAAAAATCCAAAGTTCCAATTAATTTTTTTATATCTTTTATCGTTTCTAGAAAACGGGGGAAATACCAAATTTTTCTTAAAACTTGCAAATCCCTCGTAACTTTTTTATTAATTAACGTACAGAAAGTTGTAACCTATCAAAAGATAGGAAATTTTCTTAAAAATCCAAAGTATCAATTAGTTCTTTCATATCTTTTATAGTTTTCAATATACAGGGGAAATACCAAAATTTTGTTAAAATTTGTAATTCCCTCGTAACTTTTTTAATTAATTACCGTACAAAAAGTTATAACCTATCAAAAGATAGGAAATTTTCTCAAGAATCCAAATTTTTTTTTTTTTTATTTATTTATTTATTTATTTATTTATTTATTTATTTTGACTCATAAATGTTACAAATAATTACATTTACAATAATTTATAATAAGAATTAACTTAAATATTTATGCACCTAGATGTTTGAACATCTGTATTTTCAATTAATTTTTTTATATCTTTTATAGTTTTCAATATACAGGGGAAATCCAAAATTTTTGTTAAAATTTTTAATTCCCTCGTAACTTTTTTATTAATTAGCTTACAGAAAGTTGTAACCTATCAAAAGATAGGAAATTTTCTCAAGAATCCAAATTTTCAATTAATTTTTTTATATCTTTTATAGTTTTCAATATACGGGAGAAATACCAAATATTTTGTTAAAATTAGTAATTCCCTCGTAACTTTTTTATTAATTACCGTACAAAAAGTTATACCTATCAAAAGATAGGAAATTTTCTCAAGAATCCAAATTTTCAATTAATTTTTTTATATCTTTTATAGTTTTCAATATACAGGAGAAATACAAAATTTTTGTTAAAATTGAAATTCCCTCGTAACTTTTTTATTAATTACCGTACAAAAAGCTGTAACCTATTAAAAGATAGGAAATTTTTTAGCAATCCAAATTTCCGATTAGTCTTTTTATATCTTTTATAGTTTTCAATATACGGGGGAAATACAAAATTTTTGTTAAAATTTGTAATTCCCTCGTAACTTTTTTCTTATTTACCGTACAAAAAGTTATAACCTATCAAAAGATAGGAAATTCTCTCAACAATCCAAATATCCAATTAATTTTTTTATATCTTTTATAGTTTTCAATATACGGGGGAAATACAAATTTTTGTTAAAATTTGAAATTCCCTGGTAACTTTTTTATTAATTACCGTACAAAAAGTTATAACCTATAAAAAGATAGGAAATTTTTTAAGCAATCCAAATTTCCGATTAGTCTTTTTATATCTTTTATAGTTTTCAATATACGGGGGAAATACAAAATTTTTGTTAAAATTTGTAATTCCCCTCGTAACTTTTTTTATTATTTACCGTACAAAAAGTTATAACCTATCAAAAGATAGGAAATTTTCTCAAGAATCCAAATTTTCAATTAATTTTTTTATATCTTTTATAGTTTTCAATATACAGGGCAAATCCAAAGTTTTTGTTAAAATTTGTAAATCCCTCGTAACTTTTTTATTAATTAGCTTACAGAAAGTTGTAACCTATCAAAAGATAGGAAATTTTCTCAAGAATCCAAATTTTCAATTAATTTTTTTATATCTTTTATAGTTTTCAAATATACGGGAGAAATACCAAATTTTTGTTAAAATTAGTAATTCCCTCGTAACTTTTTTTATTAATTACCGTACAAAAAGTTATAACCTATCAAAAGATAGGAAATTTTCTCAGCAATACAAATTTCTGATTAGTCTTTTATTATCTTTTATAGTTTTCAATATACGGGGGAAATACAAAATTTTTGTTAAAATTTGTAAATCCCTCGTAACTTTTTTATTAATTAACGTACAAAAAGTTATAACGTATCAAAAGAAAGAAAATTTTTTTAAAAATCCAAAGTTTCAATTAATTTTTTATATCTTTTATAGTTTTCAAAAAACGGGGGAAATACCAAATTTTTGTTAAAATTTGTAAATCCCTCGTAACTTTTTTATTAATTAGCTTACAGAAAGTTGTAACCTATCAAAAGATAGGAAATTTTCTCAAGAATCCAAATTTTCAATTAATTTTTTTATATCTTTTATAGTTTTCAATATACGGGGGAAATACCAAATTTTTGTTAAAATTAGTAATTTCCCTCGTAACTTTTTTATTAATTACCGTACAAAAAGTTATAACCTATCAAAAGATAGGAAATTTCTCAAGAATCCAAAATTTTCAATTAATTTTTTTATATCTTTTATAGTTTTCAATATACAGGAGAAATACAAAATTTTTGTTAAAATTTGAAATTCCCTCGTAACTTTTTTATTAATTACCGTACAAAAAGCTGTAACCTATTAAAAGATAGGAAATTTTTTTAGCAATCCAAATTTCCGATTAGTCTTTTTATATCTCTTATAGTTTTCAATATACGGGGAAATACAAAATTTTTGTTAAAATTTGTAATTCCCTCGTAACTTTTTTCTTATTTACCGTACAAAAAGTTATAACCTATCAAAAGATAGGAAATTTTCTCAAGAATCCAAATTTTTAATTAATTTTTTTGTATCTTTTATAGTTTTCAATATACAGGGCAAATCCAAAGTTTTTGCTAAAATTTGTAAATCCCTCGTAACTTTTTTATTAATTAGCTTACAGAAAGTTGTAACCTATCAAAAGATAGGAAATTTTCTCAAGAATCCAAATTTTCAATTAATTTTTTTATATCTTTTATAGTTTTCAATATACGGCGGAAATACCAAATTTTTGTTAAAATTAGTAATTCCCTCGTAACTTTTTTATTAATTACCGTACAAAAAGTTATAACCTATCAAAAGATAGGAAATTCTCTCAACAATCCAAATATCCAATTAATTTTTTATATCTTTTATAGTTTTCAATATACGGGGGAATACAAAATTTTTGTTATAATTTGAAATTCCCTCGTAATTTTTTATTAATTACCGTACAAAAAGTTATAACCTATTAAAAGATAGGAAATTTTCTTAGCAATCCAAATTTCCGATTAGTCTTTTTTATATCTTTTATCTTTTTCAATATACGGGAGAAATACCAATTTTTGTTAAAATTTGTAAATCCCTGTAACTTGTTTATTAATGAACGTACAGAAAGTTATAACCTATTAGAAGATAGAAAACTTTCTTAAAAATTCAAAATTCCAACTAGTTTTTTCATATCTTTTATAGTTTTCAATATACGGGGGAAATACAAAATTTTTGTTAAAATTTGCAATTCCCTCGTAACTTTTTTATTAATTAGCGTCAAAAAGTTATAACCTATCAAAAGAAAGGAAATTTTTTAGAACTCCAAAATTCCATTTATTTTTTTTTATATCTTTTATAGTTTTCAATATACGGGGAAATACCAAATTTTTGTTAAAATTTGTATTCCCTCGTAACTTTTTTATTAATTACCGTACAAAAAGTTATAACCTATCAAAAGATAGGAAATTTTCTCAAGAATCCTAATTTTCAATTAATTTTTTTATACCTTTTATAGTTTTCAATATACGGGGGAAATACAAAATTTTTGTTAAAATTTGAAATTCCCTCGTAACTTTTTTATTAATTACCGTACAAAAAGTTATAACCTATTAAAAGATAGGAAATTTTTTTAGCAATCCAAATTTCCGATTAGTCTTTTTATATCTTTTATAGTTTTCAATATACGGGGGAAATACAAAATTTTTGTTAAAATTTGTAATTGCTTCGTAACTTTTTTCTTATTTACCGTACAAAAAGTTATAACCTATCAAAAGATAGGAAATTCTCTCAGCAATCCAAATATCCAATTAATTTTTTTATATCTTTTATAGTTTTCAATATACGGGGGAAATACAAAATTTTTGTTAAAATTTGTAATTCCCTCGTAACTTTTTTATTATTTACCGTACAAAAAGTTATAACCTATCAAAAGATAGGAAATTTTCTCAAGAATCCAAATTTTTAATTAATTTTTTTATATCTTTCATAGTTTTCAATATACAGGGCAAATCCAAAATTTTTGTTAAAATTTGTAAATCCCTCGTAACTTTTTTATTAATTAGCTTACAGAAAGTTGTAACCTATCAAAAGATAGAAAATTTTCTCAAGAATCCAAATTTTCAATTAATTTTTTTATATCTTTTATAGTTTTCAATATACGGGGGAAATACCAAATTTTTGTTAAAATTAGTAATTCCCTCGTAACTTTTTTATTAATTACCGTACAAAAAGTTATAACCTATCAAAAGATAGGAAATTTTCTCAAGAATCCAAATTTTCAATTAATTTTTTTATATCTTTTATAGTTTTCAATATACAGGAGAAATACAAAATTTTTGTTAAAATTTGAAATTGCCTCGTAACTTTTTTATTAATTACCGTACAAAAAGCTGTAACCTATTAAAAGATAGGAAATTTTTTTAGCAATCCAAATTTCCGATTAGTCTTTTTATATCTCTTATAGTTTTCAATATACGGGGGAAATACAAAATTTTTGTTAAAATTTGTAATTCCCTCGTAACTTTTTTCTTATTTACCGTACAAAAAGTTATAACCTATCAAAAGATAGGAAATTTTCTCAAGAATCCAAATTTTTAATTAATTTTTTTGTATCTTTTATAGTTTTCAATATACAGGGCAAATCCAAAGTTTTTGCTAAAATTTGTAAATCCCTCGTAACTTTTTTATTAATTAGCTTACAGAAAGTTGTAACCTATCAAAAGATAGGAAATTTTCTCAAGAATCCAAATTTTCAATTAATTTTTTTATATCTTTTATAGTTTTCAATATACGGCGGAAATACCAAATTTTTGTTAAAATTAGTAATTCCCTCGTAACTTTTTATTAATTACCGTACAAAAAGTTATAACCTATCAAAAGATAGGAAATTCTCTCAACAATCCAAATATCCAATTAATTTTTTTATATCTTTTATAGTTTTCAATATACGGGGGAAATACAAAATTTTTGTTATAATTTGAAATTCCCTCGTAATTTTTTATTAATTACCGTACAAAAAGTTATAACCTATTAAAAGATAGGAAATTTTCTTAGCAATCCAAATTTCCGATTAGTCTTTTTATATCTTTTATCTTTTTCAATATACGGGAGAAATACCAAATTTTTGTTAAAATTTGTAAATCCCTCGTAACTTGTTTATTAATGAACGTACAGAAAGTTATAACCTATTAGAAGATAGAAAACTTTCTTAAAAATTCAAAATTCCAACTAGTTTTTTCATATCTTTTATAGTTTTCAATATACGGGGGAAATACCAAATTTTTGTTAAAATTTGTAATTCCCTCGTAACTTTTTTATTAATTACCGTACAAAAAGTTATAACCTATCAAAAGATAGGAAATTTTCTCAAGAATCCTAATTTTCAATTAATTTTTTTATACCTTTTATAGTTTTCAATATACGGGGGAAATACAAAATTTTTGTTAAAATTTGAAATTCCCTCGTAACTTTTTTATTAATTACCGTACAAAAAGTTATAACCTATTAAAAGATAGGAAATTTTTTTAGCAATCCAAATTTCCGATTAGTCTTTTTATATCTTTTATAGTTTTCAATATACGGGGGAAATACAAAATTTTTGTTAAAATTTGTAATTGCTTCGTAACTTTTTTTCTTATTTACCGTACAAAAAGTTATAACCTATCAAAAGATAGGAAATTCTCTCAGCAATCCAAATATCCAATTAATTTTTTTATATCTTTTATAGTTTTCAATATACGGGGGAAATACAAAATTTTTGTTAAAATTTGTAATTCCCTCGTAACTTTTTTATTATTTACCGTACAATAAGTTATAACCTATCAAAAGATAGGAAATTTTCTCAAGAATCCAAATTTTTAATTAATTTTTTTATATCTTTCATAGTTTTCAATATACAGGGCAAATCCAAAATTTTTGTTAAAATTTGTAAATCCCTCGTAACTTTTTTATTAATTAGCTTACAGAAAGTTGTAACCTATCAAAAGATAGAAAATTTTCTCAAGAATCCAAATTTTCAATTAATTTTTTTATATCTTTTATAGTTTTCAATATACGGGGGAAATACCAAATTTTTGTTAAAATTTAGTAATTCCCTCGTAACTTTTTTATTAATTACCGTACAAAAAGTTGTACCCTATCAAAAGATAGGAAATTCTCTCAACAATCCAAATATCCAATTAATTTTTTATATCTTTTATAGTTTTCAATATACGGGGGAAATACAAAATTTTTGTTAAAATTAGTAATTCCCTCGTAACTTTTTTATTAATTACCGTACAAAAAGTTATAACCTATCAAAAGATAGGAAATTTTCTCAGCAATACAAATTTCCGATTAGTCTTTTTATATCTTTTATAGTTTTCAATATACGGGGAAATACAAAATTTTTGTTAAAATTTGTAAATCCCTCGTAACTTTTTTATTAATTAACGTACAAAAAGTTATAACGTATCAAAAGAAAGAAAATTTTTTTAAAAATCCAAAGTTCCAATTAATTTTTTTATATCTTTTATAGTTTTCAAAAAATGGGGGAAATACCAAATTTTTGTTAAAATTTGTAAATCCCTCGTAACTTTTTTATTAATTAGCTTACAGAAAGTTGTAACCTATCAAAAGATACGAAATTTTCTCAAGAATCCAAATTTTCAATTAATTTTTTTATATCTTTTATAGTTTTCAATATACGGGGGAAATACCAAATTTTTGTTAAAATTAGTAATTCCCTCGTAACTTTTTTATTAATTACCGTACAAAAAGTTATAACCTATCAAAAGATAGGAAATTCTCTCAACAATCCAAATATCTAATTAATTTTTTTATATCTTTTATAGTTTTCAATATACGGGGGAAATACAAAATTTTTGTTAAAATTTGTAATTCCCTCGTAACTTTTTTATTATTTACCGTACAAAAAGTTATAACCTATCAAAAGATAGGAAATTTTCTCAAGAACCCAAATTTTTAATTAATTTTTTTATATCTTTCATAGTTTTCAATATACAGGGCAAATCCAAAATTTTTGTTAAAATTTGTAAATCCCTCGTAACTTTTTTATTAATTAGCTTACAGAAAGTTGTAACCTATCAAAAGATAGAAAATTTTCTCAAGAATCCAAATTTTCAATTAATTTTTTTATATCTTTTATAGTTTTCAATATACGGGGGAAATACCAAATTTTTGTTAAAATTAGTAATTCCCTCGTAACTTTTTTATTAATTACCGTACAAAAAGTTGTAACCTATCAAAAGATAGGAAATTCTCTCAACAATCCAAATATCCAATTAATTTTTTTATATCTTTTATAGTTTTCAATATACGGGGGAAATACAAAATTTTTGTTAAAATTAGTAATTCCCTCGTAACTTTTTTATTAATTACCGTACAAAAAGTTATAACCTATCAAAAGATAGGAAATTTTCTCAGCAATACAAATTTCCGATTAGTCTTTTTATATCTTTTATAGTTTTCAATATACGGGGGAAATACAAAATTTTTGTTAAAATTTGTAAATCCCTCGTAACTTTTTTATTAATTAACGTACAAAAAGTTATAACGTATCAAAAGAAAGAAAATTTTTTTAAAAATCCAAAGTTCCAATTAATTTTTTTATATCTTTTATAGTTTTCAAAAAATGGGGGAAATACCAAATTTTTGTTAAAATTTGTAAATCCCTCGTAACTTTTTTATTAATTAGCTTACAGAAAGTTGTAACCTATCAAAAGATAGGAAATTTTCTCAAGAATCCAAATTTTCAATTAATTTTTTTATATCTTTTATAGTTTTCAATATACGGGGGAAATACAAAATTTTTGTTAAAATTTGTAATTGCTTCGTAACTTTTTTATTATTTACCGTACAAAAAGTTATAACCTATCAAAAGATAGGAAATTCTCTCAACAATCCAAATATCCAATTAATTTTTTTATATCTTTTATAGTTTTCAATATACGGGGGAAATACAAAATTTTTGTTAAAATTTGTAATTCCCTCGTAACTTTTTTATTATTTACCGTACAAAAAGTTATAACCTATCAAAAGATAGGAAATTTTCTCAAGAATCCAAATTTTTAATTAATTTTTTTATATCTTTCATAGTTTTCAATATACAGGGCAAATCCAAAATTTTTGTTAAAATTTGTAAATCCCTCGTAACTTTTTTATTAATTAGCTTACAGAAAGTTGTAACCTTTCAAAAGATAGAAAATTTTCTCAAGAATCCAAATTTTCAATTAATTTTTTTATATCTTTTATAGTTTTCAATATACGGGGGAAATACCAAATTTTTGTTAAAATTAGTAATTCCCTCGTAACTTTTTTATTAATTACCGTACAAAAAGTTGTAACCTATCAAAAGATAGGAAATTCTCTCAACAATCCAAATATCCAATTAATTTTTTTATATCTTTTATAGTTTTCAATATACGGGGGAAATACAAAATTTTTGTTAAAATTAGTAATTCCCTCGTAACTTTTTTATTAATTACCGTACAAAAAGTTATAACCTATCAAAAGATAGGAAATTTTCTCAGCAATACAAATTTCCGATTAGTCTTTTTATATCTTTTATAGTTTTCAATATACGGGGGAAATACAAAATTTTTGTTAAAATTAGTAAATCCCTCGTAACTTTTTTATTAATTAACGTACAAAAAGTTATAACGTATCAAAAGAAAGAAAATTTTTTTAAAAATCCAAAGTTCCAATTAATTTTTTTATATCTTTTATAGTTTTCAAAAAATGGGGGAAATACCAAATTTTTGTTAAAATTTGTAAATCCCTCGTAACTTTTTTATTAATTAGCTTACAGAAAGTTGTAACCTATCAAAACATAGGAAATTTTCTCAAGAATCCAAATTTTCAATTAATTTTTTTATATCTTTTATAGTTTTCAATATACAGGAGAAATACAAAATTTTTGTTAAAATTTGAAATTCCCTCGTAACTTTTTTATTAATTACCGTACAAAAAGCTGTAACCTATTAAAGGATAGGAAATTTTTTTAGCAATCCAAATTTCCGATTAGTCTTTTTATATCTTTTATAGTTTTTAATATACGGGGGAAATACAAAATTTTTGTTAAAATTTGAAATTCCCTGGTAACTTTTTTATTAATTACCGTACAAAAAGTTATAACCTATAAAAAGATAGGAAATTTTTTAAGCAATCCAAATTTCCGATTAGTCTTTTTATATCTTTTATAGTTTTCAATATACGGGGGAAATACAAAATTTTTGTTAAAATTTGTAATTCCCTCGTAACTTTTTTATTATTTACCGTACAAAAAGTTATAACCTATCAAAAGATAGGAAATTTTCTCAAGAATCCAAATTTTTAATTAATTTTTTTGTATCTTTTATAGTTTTCAATATACAGGGCAAATCCAAAGTTTTTGCTAAAATTTGTAAATCCCTCGTAACTTTTTTATTAATTAGCTTACAGAAAGTTGTAACCTATCAAAAAATAGGAAATTTTCTCAAGAATCCAAATTTTCAATTAATTTTTTTATATCTTTTATAGTTTTCAATATACGGCGGAAATACCAAATTTTTGTTAAAATTAGTAATTCCCTCGTAACTTTTTTATTAATTACCGTACAAAAAGTTATAACCTATCAAAAGATAGGAAATTCTCTCAACAATCCAAATATCCAATTAATTTTTTTATATCTTTTATAGTTTTCAATATACGGGGGAAATACAAAATTTTTGTTATAATTTGAAATTACCTCGTAATTTTTTATTAATTACCGTACAAAAAGTTATAACCTATTAAAAGATAGGAAATTTTCTCAAGAATCCAAATTTTTAATTAATTTTTTTATATCTTTCATAGTTTTCAATATACAGGGCAAATCCAAAATTTTTGTTAAAATTTGTAAATCCCTCGTAACTTTTTTATTAATTAGCTTACAGAAAGTTGTAACCTTTCAAAAGATAGAAAATTTTCTCAAGAATCCAAATTTTCAATTAATTTTTTTATATCTTTTATAGTTTTCAATATACGGGGGAAATACCAAATTTTTGTTAAAATTAGTAATTCCCTCGTAACTTTTTTATTAATTACCGTACAAAAAGTTGTAACCTATCAAAAGATAGGAAATTCTCTCAACAATCCAAATATCCAATTATTTTTTTTATATCTTTTATAGTTTTCAATATACGGGGGAAATACAAAATTTTTGTTAAAATTAGTAATTCCCTCGTAACCTTTTTATTAATTACCGTACAAAAAGTTATAACCTATCAAAAGATAGGAAATTTTCTCAGCAATACAAATTTCCGATTAGTCTTTTTATATCTTTTATAGTTTTCAATATACGGGGGAAATACAAAATTTTTGTTAAAATTAGTAAATCCCTCGTAACTTTTTTATTAATTAACGTACAAAAAGTTATAACGTATCAAAAGAAAGAAAATTTTTTTAAAAATCCAAAGTTCCAATTAATTTTTTTATATCTTTTATAGTTTTCAAAAAATGGGGGAAATACCAAATTTTTGTTAAAATTTGTAAATCCCTCGTAACTTTTTTATTAATTAGCTTACAGAAAGTTGTAACCTATCAAAACATAGGAAATTTTCTCAAGAATCCAAATTTTCAATTAATTTTTTTATATCTTTTATAGTTTTCAATATACAGGAGAAATACAAAATTTTTGTTAAAATTTGAAATTCCCTCGTAACTTTTTTATTAATTACCGTACAAAAAGCTGTAACCTATTAAAAGATAGGAAATTTTTTTAGCAATCCAAATTTCCGATTAGTCTTTTTATATCTTTTATAGTTTTCAATATACGGGGGAAATACAAAATTTTTGTTAAAATTTGAAATTCCCTGGTAACTTTTTTATTAATTACCGTACAAAAAGTTATAACCTATAAAAAGATAGGAAATTTTTTAAGCAATCCAAATTTCCGATTAGTCTTTTTATATCTTTTATAGTTTTCAATATACGGGGGAAATACAAAATTTTTGTTAAAATTTGTAATTCCCTCGTAACTTTTTTATTATTTACCGTACAAAAAGTTATAACCTATCAAAAGATAGGAAATTTTCTCAAGAATCCAAATTTTTAATTAATTTTTTTGTATCTTTTATAGTTTTCAATATACAGGGCAAATCCAAAGTTTTTGCTAAAATTTGTAAATCCCTCGTAACTTTTTTATTAATTAGCTTACAGAAAGTTGTAACCTATCAAAAAATAGGAAATTTTCTCAAGAATCCAAATTTTCAATTAATTTTTTTATATCTTTTATAGTTTTCAATATACGGCGGAAATACCAAATTTTTGTTAAAATTAGTAACTCCCTCGTAACTTTTTTATTAATTACCGTACAAAAAGTTATAACCTATCAAAAGATAGGAAATTCTCTCAACAATCCAAATATCCAATTAATTTTTTTATATCTTTTATAGTTTTCAATATACGGGGGAAATACAAAATTTTTGTTATAATTTGAAATTCCCTCGTAATTTTTTATTAATTACCGTACAAAAAGTTATAACCTATTAAAAGATAGGAAATTTTCTTAGCAATCCAAATTTCCGATTAGTCTTTTTATATCTTTTATCTTTTTCAATATACGGGAGAAACACCAAATTTTTGTTAAAATTTGTAAATCCCTCGTAACTTGTTTATTAATGAACGTACAGAAATTTATAACCTATTAAAAGATAGAAAACTTTCTTAAAAATTCAAAATTCCAACTAGTTTTTTTATATCTTTTATAGTTTTCAATATACGGGGGAAATACAAAATTTTTGTTAAAATTTGCAATTCCCTCGTAACTTTTTTATTAATTAGCGTCCAAAAAGTTATAACCTATCAAAAGAAAGGAAATTTTTTTAGAACTCCAAAATTCCATTTATTTTTTTTATATCTTTTATAGTTTTCAATATACGGGGGAAAAACCAAATTTTTGTTAAAATTTGTAATTCCCTCGTAACTTTTTTATTAATTACCGTACAAAAAGTTATAACCTATCAAAAGATAGGAAATTTTCTCAAGAATCCTAATTTTCAATTAATTTTTTTATACCTTTTATAGTTTTCAATATACGGGGGAAATACAAAATTTTTGTTAAAATTTGAAATTCCCTCGTAACTTTTTTATTAATTACCGTACAAAAAGTTATATCCTATTAAAAGATAGGAAATTTTTTTAGCAATCCAAATTTCCGATTAGTCTTTTTATATCTTTTATAGTTTTCAATATACGGGGGAAATACAAAATTTTTGTTAAAATTTGTAATTGCTACGTAACTTTTTTATTATTTACCGTACAAAAAGTTATAACCTATCAAAAGATAGGAAATTCTCTCAACAATCCAAATATCCAATTAATTTTTTTATATCTTTTATAGTTTTCAATATACGGGGGAAATACAAAATTTTTGTTAAAATTTGTAATTCCCTCGTAACTTTTTTATTATTTACCGTACAAAAAGTTATAACCTATCAAAAGATAGGAAATTTTCTCAAGAATCCAAATTTTTAATTAATTTTTTTATATCTTTCATAGTTTTCAATATACAGGGCAAATCCAAAATTTTTGTTAAAATTTGTAAATCCCTCGTAACTTTTTTATTAATTAGCTTACAGAAAGTTGTAACCTATCAAAAAATAGGAAATTTTCTCAAGAATCCAAATTTTCAATTAATTTTTTTATATCTTTTATAGTTTTCAATATACGGGGGAAATACCAAATTTTTGTTAAAATTAGTAATTCCCTCGTAACTTTTTTATTAATTACCGTACAAAAAGTTGTAACCTATCAAAAGATAGGAAATTCTCTCAACAATCCAAATATCCAATTAATTTTTTTATATCTTTTATAGTTTTCAATATACGGGGGAAATACCAAATTTTTGTTAAAATTTGTAATTCCCTCGTAACTTTTTTATTAATTACCGTACAAAAAGTTATAACGTATCAAAAGAAAGAAAATTTTTTTAAAAATCCAAAGTTCCAATTAATTTTTTTATATCTTTTATAGTTTTCAAAAAACGGGGGAAATACCAAATTTTTGTTAAAATTTGTAAATCCCTCGTATCTTTTTTATTAATTAGCTTACAGAAAGTTGTAACCTATCAAAAGATAGGAAATTTTCTCAAGAATCCAAATTTTCAATTAATTTTTTTATATCTTTTATAGTTTTCAATATACGGGGGAAATACCAAATTTTTGTTAAAATTAGTAATTCCCTCGTAACTTTTTTATTAATTACCGTACAAAAAGCTATAACCTATCAAAAGATAGGAAATTTTCTCAAGAATCCAAATTTTCAATTAATTTTTTTATATCTTTTATAGTTTTCAATATACAGGAGAAATACAAAATTTTTGTTAAAATTTGAAATTCCCTCGTAACTTTTTTATTAATTACCGTACAAAAAGCTGTAACCTATTAAAAGATAGGAAATTTTTTTAGCAATCCAAATTTCCGATTAGTCTTTTTATATCTTTTATAGTTTTCAATATACGGGGGAAATACAAAATTTTTGTTAAAATTTGTAATTCCCTCGTAACTTTTTTCTTATTTACCGTACAAAAAGTTATAACCTATCAAAAGATAGGAAATTCTCTCAACAATCCAAATATCCAATTAATTTTTTTATATCTTTTATAGTTTTCAATATACGGGGGAAATACAAAATTTTTGTTAAAATTAGTAATTCCCTCGTAACTTTTTTATTATTTACCGTACAAAAAGTAATAACCTATCAAAAGATAGGAAATTTTCTCAAGAATCCAAATTTTTAATTAATTTTTTTGTATCTTTTATAGTTTTCAATATACAGGGCAAATCCAAAGTTTTTGCTAAAATTTGTAAATCCCTCGTAACTTTTTTATTAATTAGCTTACAGAAAGTTGTAACCTATCAAAAAATAGGAAATTTTCTCAAGAATCCAAATTTTCAATTAATTTTTTTATATCTTTTATAGTTTTCAATATACGGCGGAAATACCAAATTTTTGTTAAAATTAGTAATTCCCTCGTAACTTTTTTATTAATTACCGTACAAAAAGTTATAACCTATGAAAAGATAGGAAATTCTCTCAACAATCCAAATATCCAATTAATTTTTTTATATCTTTTATAGTTTTCAATATACGGGGGAAATACAAAATTTTTGTTATAATTTGAAATTCCCTCGTAATTTTTTATTAATTACCGTACAAAAAGTTATAACCTATTAAAAGATAGGAAATTTTCTTAGCAATCCAAATTTCCGATTAGTCTTTTTATATCTTTTATCTTTTTCAATATACGGGAGAAATACCAAATTTTTGTTAAAATTTGTAAATCCCTCGTAACTTGTTTATTAATGAACGTACAGAAAGTTATAACCTATTAAAAGATAGAAAACTTTCTTAAAAATTCAAAATTCCAACTAGTTTTTTCATATCTTTTATAGTTTTCAATATACAGGGGAAATACAAAATTTTTGTTAAAATTTGCAATTCCCTCGTAACTTTTTTATTAATTAGCGTCCAAAAAGTTATAACCTATCAAAAGAAAGGAAATTTTTTTAGAACTCCAAAATTCCATTTATTTTTTTTATATCTTTTATAGTTTTCAATATACGGGGGAAATACCAAATTTTTGTTAAAATTTGTAATTCCCTCGTAACTTTTTTATTAATTACCGTACAAAAAGTTATAACCTATCAAAAGATAGGAAATTTTCTCAAGAATCCTAATTTTCAATTAATTTTTTTATACCTTTTATAGTTTTCAATATACGGGGGAAATACAAAATTTTTGTTAAAATTTGAAATTCCCTCGTAACTTTTTTATTAATTAGCTTACAGAAAGTTGTAACCTATCAAAAGATAGAAAATTTTCTCAAGAATCCAAATTTTCAATTAATTTTTTTATATCTTTTATAGTTTTCAATATACGGGGGAAATACCAAATTTTTGTTAAAATTAGTAATTCCCTCGTAACTTTTTTATTAATTACCGTACAAAAAGTTGTAACCTATCAAAAGATAGGAAATTCTCTCAACAATCCAAATATCCAATTAATTTTTTTATATCTTTTATAGTTTTCAATATACGGGGGAAATACAAAATTTTTGTTAAAATTTGAAATTCCCTCTAATTTTTTATTAATTACCGTACAAAAAGAAATAACCTATTAAAAGATAGGAAATTTTCTTAGCAATCCAAATTTCCAATCAGTCTTTTTATACCTTTTATAGTTTTCAATATACGGGAGAAATACAAAATTTTTGTTAAAATTTGTAAATCCCTCGTAACTTGTTTATTAATGAACGTACAGAAAGTTATAACATATTAAAAGAAAGGAAATTTTTTTAGAACTCCAAAATTCCAATTATTTTTTTTATATCTTTTATAGTTTTCAATATACGGGGGAAATACCAAATTTTTGTTAAAATTTGTAATTCCCTCGTAACTTTTTTATTAATTACCGTACAAAAAGTTATAACCTATCAAAAGATAGGAAATTTTCTCAAGAATCCTAATTTTCAATTAATTTTTTTATATCTTTTATAGTTTTCAATATACAGGGGAAATCCAACATTTTTGTTAAAATTTGTAATTCCCTCGTAACTTTTTTATTAATTAACGTACAGAAAGTTATAACCTATTAAAAGATAGAAAATTTTCTCAGCAATACAAATTTCCGATTAGTCTTTTTATAACTTTTATAGTTTTCTATATACGGGGGAAATACAAAATTTTTGTTAAAATTTGAAATTCCCTCGTAATTTTTTATTAATTACCGTACAAAAAGTTATAACCTATTAAAAGATAGGAAATTTTTTTAGCAATCCAAATTTCCGATTAGTCTTTTTATATCTTTTATAGTTTTCAATATACGGGAGAAATACCAAATTTTTGTTAAAATTTGTAAATCCCGCGTAACTTGTTTATTAATGAACGTACAGAAAGTTATAACCTATTAAAAGATAGAAAATTTTCTTAAAAATTCAAAATTCCAACTAGTTTTTTCATATCTTTTATAGTTTTCAATATACGGGGGAAATACAAAATTTTTGTTAAAATTTGTAATTCCCTCGTAACTTTTTTATTAATTAGCGTACAAAAAGTTATAACCTATCAAAAGAAAGGAAATTTTTTTAGAACTCCAAAATTCTAATTATTTTTTTTATATCTTTTATAGTTTTCAATATACGGGGGAAATACCAAATTTTTGTTAAAATTTGTAATTCCCTCGTAACTTTTTTATTAATTACCGTACAAAAAATTATAACCTATCAAAAGATAGGAAATTTTCTCAATAATCCAAATTTTCGATTAATTTTTTTATATCTTTTATAGTTTTCAATATATGGGGGAAATACAAAATTTTTGTTAAAATTTGAAATTCCCTCGTAACTTTTTTATTAATTACCGTAAAAAAAGTTATAACCTATTAAAAGATAGGAAATTTTTTTAGCAATCCAAATTTCCGATTAGTCATTTTATATCTTTTATAGTTTTCAATATACGGGGGAAATACCAAATTTTTTTTAAAATTTGTAAATCCCTCGTAAATTTTTTATTAATTAACGTACAAAAAGTTATAACCTATCGAAAGAAAGGAAATTTTTTTAAAAATTCAAAGTTCTAATTAGTTCTTTCATATCTTTTATAGTTTTCAATATACGGGGGAAATACCAAATTTTTGTTAAAATTTGTAATTCTCTCGTAACTTTTTTATTACTTACCGCACAAAAAGTTATAACCTATCAAAAGATAAGAAATTTTTTTAAGAATCCAAATTTTCAAATAATTTTTTTATATCTTTTATAGTTTTCAATATACAGGGGAAATCCAAAATTTTTGTTAAAATTTGTAATTCCCTCGTAACTTTTTTATTAATTACCGTACAAAAAGTTGTAACCTATCAAAAGATTGGAAATTTTCTCAGCAATACAATTTTCCGATTAGTCATTTTATATCTTTTATAGTTTTCAATATACGGGGAAATACAAAATTTTTGTTAAAATTTGTAATTCCCTCGTAACTGTTTTTTCAATTAACGTACAAAAAGTTATAACCTATCAAAAGAAAGGAAATTTGCTCAGCAATCCAAATTTCTAATTAATTTTTCTTGATCTTTTATAGTTTTCAATATACGGGGGAAATACAAAATTTTTGTTAAAATTTGTAATTCCCTCGTAACTTTTTTATTATTTACCGTACAAAAAGTTATAACCTATCACAAGATAGGAAATTCTCTCAACAATCCAAATATCCAATTATTTTTTCTATATCTTTTATAGTTTTTAATATACGGGGGAAATACAAAATTTTTGTTAAAATTTGAAATTCCCTCGTAACTTTTTTATTAATTAACGTACAAAAAGTTATAACCTATTAAAAGATAGGAAATTTTCTTAGCAATCCAAATTTCCGATTATTTTTTTATATCTTTTATAGTTTTCAATATACGGGGAAAATACCAAATTTTTGTTAAAATTTGTAATTCCGTCGTAACTTTTTTATTAATTACCGTACAAAAAGTTATAACCTATTAAAAGATAGGAAATTTTTTTAGCAATCCAAATTTCCGATTAGTCTTTTTATATCTTTTATCTTTTTCAATATACGGGAGAAATACCAAATTTTTGATAAAATTTGTAAATCCCTCGTAACTTGTTTATTAATGAACGTACAGAAAGTTATAACCTATTAGAAGATAGAAAACTTTCTTAAAAATTCAAAATTCCAACTAGTTTTTTCATATCTTTTATAGTTTTCAATATACGGGGGAAATACAAAATTTTTGTTAAAATTTGCAATTCCCTCGTAACTTTTTTATTAATTAGCGTCCAAAAAGTTATAACCTATCAAAAGAAAGGAAATTTTTTTAGAACTCCAAAATTCCATTTATTTTTTTTTATATCTTTTATAGTTTTCAATATACGGGGGAAATACCAAATTTTTGTTAAAATTTGTAATTCCCTCGTAACTTTTTTATTAATTACCGTACAAAAAGTTATAACCTATCAAAAGATAGGAAATTTTCTCAAGAATCCTAATTTTCAATTAATTTTTTTATACCTTTTATAGTTTTCAATATACGGGGGAAATACAAAATTTTTGTTAAAATTTGAAATTCCCTCGTAACTTTTTTATTAATTACCGTACAAAAAGTTATAACGTATTAAAAGATAGGAAATTTTTTTAGCAATCCAAATTTCCGATTAGTCTTTTTATATCTTTTATAGTTTTCAATATACGGGGGAAATACAAAATTTTTGTTAAAATTTGTAATTGCTTCGTAACTTTTTTCTTATTTACCGTACAAAAAGTTATAACCTATCAAAAGATAGGAAATTCTCTCAGCAATCCAAATATCCAATTAATTTTTTTATATCTTTTATAGTTTTCAATATACGGGGGAAATACAAAATTTTTGTTAAAATTTGTAATTCCCTCGTAACTTTTTTATTATTTACCGTACAAAAAGTTATAACCTATCAAAAGATAGGAAATTTTCTCAAGAATCCAAATTTTTAATTAATTTTTTTATATCTTTCATAGTTTTCAATATACAGGGCAAATCCAAAATTTTTGTTAAAATTTGTAAATCCCTCGTAACTTTTTTATTAATTAGCTTACAGAAAGTTGTAACCTATCAAAAGATAGAAAATTTTCTCAAGAATCCAAATTTTCAATTAATTTTTTTATATCTTTTATAGTTTTCAATATACGGGGGAAATACCAAATTTTTGTTAAAATTAGTAATTCCCTCGTAACTTTTTTATTAATTACCGTACAAAAAGTTATAACCTATCAAAAGATAGGAAATTTTCTCAAGAATCCAAATTTTCAATTAATTTTTTTATATCTTTTATAGTTTTCAATATACAGGAGAAATACAAAATTTTTGTTAAAATTTGAAATTCCCTCGTAACTTTTTTATTAATTACCGTACAAAAAGCTGTAACCTATTAAAAGATAGGAAATTTTTTTAGCAATCCAAATTTCCGATTAGTCTTTTTATATCTCTTATAGTTTTCAATATACGGGGGAAATACAAAATTTTTGTTAAAATTTGTAATTCCCTCGTAACTTTTTTCTTATTTACCGTACAAAAAGTTATAACCTATCAAAAGATAGGAAATTTTCTCAAGAATCCAAATTTTTAATTAATTTTTTTGTATCTTTTATAGTTTTCAATATACAGGGCAAATCCAAAGTTTTTGCTAAAATTTGTAAATCCCTCGTAACTTTTTTATTAATTAGCTTACAGAAAGTTGTAACCTATCAAAAGATAGGAAATTTTCTCAAGAATCCAAATTTTCAATTAATTTTTTTATATCTTTTATAGTTTTCAATATACGGCGGAAATACCAAATTTTTGTTAAAATTAGTAATTCCCTCGTAACTTTTTTATTAATTACCGTACAAAAAGTTATAACCTATCAAAAGATAGGAAATTCTCTCAACAATCCAAATATCCAATTAATTTTTTTATATCTTTTATAGTTTTCAATATACGGGGGAAATACAAAATTTTTGTTATAATTTGAAATTCCCTCGTAATTTTTTATTAATTACCGTACAAAAAGTTATAACCTATTAAAAGATAGGAAATTTTCTTAGCAATCCAAATTTCCGATTAGTCTTTTTATATCTTTTATCTTTTTCAATATACGGGAGAAATACCAAATTTTTGTTAAAATTTGTAAATCCCTCGTAACTTGTTTATTAATGAACGTACAGAAAGTTATAACCTATTAGAAGATAGAAAACTTTCTTAAAAATTCAAAATTCCAACTAGTTTTTTCATATCTTTTATAGTTTTCAATATACGGGGGAAATACAAAATTTTTGTTAAAATTTGCAATTCCCTCGTAACTTTTTTATTAATTAGCGTCCAAAAAGTTATAACCTATCAAAAGAAAGGAAATTTTTTTAGAACTCCAAAATTCCATTTATTTTTTTTATATCTTTTATAGTTTTCAATATACGGGGGAAATACCAAATTTTTGTTAAAATTTGTAATTCCCTCGTAACTTTTTTATTAATTACCGTACAAAAAGTTATAACCTATCAAAAGATAGGAAATTTTCTCAAGAATCCTAATTTTCAATTAATTTTTTTATACCTTTTATAGTTTTCAATATACGGGGGAAATACAAAATTTTTGTTAAAATTTGAAATTCCGTCGTAACTTTTTTATTAATTACCGTACAAAAAGTTATAACCTATTAAAAGATAGGAAATTTGTTTAGCAATCCAAATTTTCGATTAGTCTTTTTATATCTTTTATAGTTTTCAATATACGGGGGAAATACAAAATTTTTGTTAAAATTTGTAATTGCTTCGTAACTTTTTTCTTATTTACCGTACAAAAAGTTATAACCTATCAAAAGATAGGAAATTCTCTCAGCAATCCAAATATCCAATTAATTTTTTTATATCTTTTATAGTTTTCAATATACGGGGGAAATACAAAATTTTTGTTAAAATTTGTAATTCCCTCGTAACTTTTTTATTATTTACCGTACAAAAAGTTATAACCTATCAAAAGATAGGAAATTTTCTCAAGAATCCAAATTTTTAATTAATTTTTTTATATCTTTCATAGTTTTCAATATACAGGGCAAATCCAAAATTTTTGTTAAAATTTGTAAATCCCTCGTAACTTTTTTATTAATTAGCTTACAGAAAGTTGTAACCTATCAAAAGATAGAAAATTTTCTCAAGAATCCAAATTTTCAATTAATTTTTTTATATCTTTTATAGTTTTCAATATACGGGGGAAATACCAAATTTTTGTTAAAATTAGTAATTCCCTCGTAACTTTTTTATTAATTACCGTACAAAAAGTTGTAACCTATCAAAAGATAGGAAATTCTCTCAACAATCCAAATATCCAATTAATTTTTTTATATCTTTTATAGTTTTCAATATACGGGGGAAATACAAAATTTTTGTTAAAATTAGTAATTCCCTCGTAACTTTTTTATTAATTACCGTACAAAAAGTTATAACCTATCAAAAGATAGGAAATTTTCTCAGCAATACAAATTTCCGATTAGTCTTTTTATATCTTTTACAGTTTTCAATATACGGGGGAAATACAAAATTTTTGTTAAAATTTGTAAATCCCTCGTAACTTTTTTATTAATTACCGTACAAAAAGTTATAACCTATCAAAAGATAGAAAATTCTCTCAACAATCCAAATATCCAATTAATTTTTTTATATCTTTTATAGTTTTCAATATACGGGGGAAATACAAAATTTTTGTTATAATTTGAAATTACCTCGTAATTTTTTATTAATTACCGTACAAAAAGTTATAACCTATTAAAAGATAGGAAATTTTCTCAAGAATCCAAATTTTTAATTAATTTTTTTATATCTTTCATAGTTTTCAATATACAGGGCAAATCCAAAATTTTTG